>VWZZ01007653.1:235834-245834 GCA_013399095.1 Psophia crepitans | reverse complement strand
TTAAGTACTTAAGATGACATTTAATTGGTTCTGAGCATCATACCACTCTGTGTAAAAATCTCTCTACTCTTTAAAAACTTTAATCACTGTCTTTGGGGCAGGGCTGGACTTTTCAAGTATATAAAATCTTTAAAGTGGGACTGGCTGATAAATTTGTTCCAAACTACACAGCTGTCCTCAGTGCTTCTTTGTACCTCTTGATAACCAAAGGGATTCTTAGCTGGAAAGAGTTTTGAAAAAATATCCAGGCCAGTTGCTGTTGTTTTTTTAGCTCTAATTAAATGAGGGCAAGAAAGCACCAGTAAATAAGCAGCTGGAGGAAATAAGGAATTATCCTTGCTTCTGATGAGACCTTTTTCAAATGTGCAAGAGGGTTAGCACGCTCTTTCGCTGCTTTCTGCTTATCCCGCACGGTTATAGCTCACCAGGCTGAAACTGGAGTACCAGACAGAGAGGTGGAAAGTTAGCCAAAATTGCTTGCTTGTTCGATATATATATATTATTGTTAGTCATTCCATGGCATTAGATCTTACAGCTACATTTCAGTTAAGTGGTCTTCCATGGGCACGTTCTCTTCCTCTTGGTTTTTTTTGGCATTACTGTTCCTTTCTAACAGTATTTTAGTGCTTAGGATTGATAGCAAGCTATATTTTATCCATATAATGTTTAATGTAATAAGGCAAAATGTGATTATTTGAATTAATTAAAGTGTGTAAGAACCCTGTGTGTAATGCACTTTTGATATTCACTTTTAAATGCATGCTTATATCTATTGATATATAAATATTTGAGGTATATTTATGCAAATTTGATATACTAGCAATGCGAGGTATTATAGATCATTTACAAGAGTGTTATAGTGTGAATTCACATTTAAGCAGTGAGCGGTGTTCATTAAATGCCTGTGCTTCAGCTATATGTTTGGGTGGAGGTATTTTGTTCTTTTAGGGCTTAGCTATTAAATCCATTGTAAAAGACTGTAGAGTTGTATCTCAGCCTTTTTAAGTGATCGCTTGACTCCAGTGGCTGTTTGGGATGGAAGCTATAGTCAAAATATGCCTATTTAAAACAGATGTAGTCATTAGCAGGCCCTCTAAACTGTGCTTCCCAGCCTCTTCTCAGTCAACTTTCTCAAGCAGGTTAGGAGATGGATGATCACCCCTGCTTCCCCACATGTCAAGTGTAGCCACACCGCTGCAGTGGCAAGGGGCTAGTGTGGTAGAAAGAGGACTTGTTACTTTGTTAGAAGACAAGTTTGCTACCGTCCGTGCTTCTGCCTCAGTGATGTTACTTAAAAATGAAGCTAAAAATAAATATTAGTGCTTGTTTATCAAGAGGCACGGTAAGGGATGCTGCCCAGGGTTAGCTTTGGTTGGATATTTGTTGCATCACGTTGCAGCAATGACTGCTCCAGGGAAGGTCCTTTGGGCAGTTCTGATCCTGGAGAAGACGAATGTCAGCGCCTAGGTTGACTTTAGCCATAGCATGATGAGCAGGAGGAGTGGACTATAATAATCTGCTGGGAGAGAGAGAAATAGCAGGGTCTGAGCAAGGCCTTGCCAGTAACAGAAAAGAAACAAGATTGTTTTCCAGGCTGCCCTAACCATGACCTTAGGGTAGGGATTTCTGACTGACCCTGAGCCATGAAGCATTAAAAACGCAACAAATGATCCACTGGGCTCTCGCTTCTTCACCTCCCTGTGAGCACAGAACCTTTTCTAACTCTCACTGACAGAATGATCTCATTTCTGTAGTTATCTTTACAGCTTTCAGACTGAGTTTCTCACCTACTTAGAGCAACCTACTGTGGCAACCGCTTCCATTTCACTCCAGTTACTTTCTTGCGTTTGGGTAGCAGTTCTTGCATTTCTGTAGTGGGCCAGAAGAATGTGAACCTACCCCCTGGATTTTGGTAGTCTTTTCCTAATTTGGTAAGGTAATTTGTCATTTTGTTAAGATATCCAACACGTAGCCCTTCTTTAGGACTAGGGGAGTTGCTGCCATTGTATAGTGCAAGTAGGCCAAAAAAGGATCAGTTTTTCATGGGGAATGGGACTTGGTGGTCTACAAGCACAAAATCTTCTGGTGTCTGAGCTGTGACCCGGTTACTGCAATCACACGCGCACCCTTCCCCAGTGACTGGCATCACAAGACCACGGAGGCAGTAGAGGCAGGGTTACATAGGTGTGGATACAGGATTGTGGTGCTCGTCCCAAAGCGTCTGTGTAGGTAATGCCATGGGTGATAAAAACAGGTGTTACCACCTGCAAATGGGCACTGCTGGTGTTGCTGGTGTTACAGGTCTGGGTCTGATGTGCATCCTCCATCACTAAGTAAAGCAAACCGTGTATCTTAAAGCCAGACATATCACTGCAGCAGAGTTTCAGTGGTTATTCTCCTTGGGTTGCATTCATATATATGATGCTACAGTTTGCCAGTATCACTCTGCTGGTTTGCATGTTGCCCAGTATATTATGGTTATTCTATGCTGCTGTAGTATAGACCATTGTAATCAGCCTCTGGATGCTCCTAAATTAAGGCAGATCATCTTTTACTCCTAAGAAACCTCCAGAACTCAGCTGCAGCCATAAAGCTGCTATCAAATGCAAGCTGGCTGCAGTTCAGAATTGGGGCCAATATTTTTAACAGCATGATATTTTGTTGTAGGCCCTCTGGAAGGATTCTGTATATGAAAGGTTGAACCGGAGCAAAATCAAAACTGCAGTCCCCTGTGTGGAAAAACAGGTGAAGAAAAGGTTGGTTATGATTGACAAGGGAGATGCATCTCTTGTATGTTCTACAGATAGTATCTGGTAACGTAAATTTGGATTAAGGTATGTGTATCTTTACTGTTGGCTTATGTTAACAAATGCATTATAATGTTGTGACCTCTTGTGTCTGAGCTGGCATCCAGTAATCAACATAATCAGAAAATAACTTGGTATTTTATGTTAGGAATTAAATCATAAACTCTACCTGCTCTGTATGGGTCGGTCCTCCTACACGAACTTTCATATTGCCACTGGTGGCTCTTTGTTTGCATTACAGCAAGTGGAGGGTAAACGCAAGGCAAGATCCAAGAGAGGGAGGCAAATTGTTTTTGTAAACATGGCAGAGAAAGTGTGCGAAATCAAATGCCAATATTAATGCATGACATCTGCTCTCTGCTCCAGTTCTGAGTAAAGTAATCCAGTCCTAATTACACACTGCTGTGCCCTCTACCAGCTAAGGAGAATGGTGCAGCCATTCTTAGCACCGGTATATAAATTTCTTTCTGGATCTTATAGATACATTAGATGCAGGGCAGGCTTTTCATTTTTTGGCTGTAAGTTGCTTTGGGTAGCACAAAGAGAGGGGAGGAGAAAGGTTGCAGCAGGAAAAGATCAAAATCTTCCGAAAAGGACTCTGCTCCTAGAATAAAATTTTTTGCTAGAGAACTTTCCCTGCAGACCTCAATCAATATTATTCTCATCTGAGTGCACATATTATTCATTAAGAGATGTTGGCAAGATGTGCACTATAGTGTATGCCTTCATTAAACCCTCCACCTGCCTGCTTTTATCAGAATATCTTCAGTAACTTTCATCTTCATTGAACTTGTTTCTGTCTTTGGATTGGGAAAGAAATCTTGTAATTTCATAGTATGGGTTTATTTAAGAAAAAAAAAAAGTAAAATATTCATCTCCAGTTTGTGGATGTGTTTTCTCCTCTCACAGATTAATAGGTCAAGAAAATTATGACCATCAGATTCATATTGAACTGAATGCTGATAAAATCACATGCAGAGCATAGTCCAGTGCAACAGACATTCACTGGCTGTGTGACATGGGAATAGCTGGAATTCCTCTGCTGTGTGTTCAGCAGCCATGCCATATCTTTTGTGTGCACCTACTGCTATTGTGCCAGCAGCCATTTTCCTATGGAATCAACATTTTTAGATGATATGTTGTTAGAATGACGCTGTGAAGACCTGGCAAATGTCACCCATGCCAAGTAGAGTAAGAGGGATCCACAAAACACGGGGGACACTGGCATTGTCTTAGGATATTGTCATCACAAAGCAATGTGAGCCTGACGTTTCATTTTATCTTTTCAATTCATGCACTTCCATCTCTGACTATTCTGTGTCAGTTCTGCCTGGTCTCTTCAGCAGCAAGACAGTGAAGAAATAAAGTATCTCATTGAAGAAAGGCACTGGGATTTTTGGACAATGTGTCGTGGTCTAGCTCCATGACTGGGACCCCTGTGTACTGCTGCAGTATAAAGAAGAATGGATAGTTCTTCTTTAAGTATAAAGAAGTAACAGATTACAAAGAGCCAGCTTGATGGCTCTGCCTCTCTTCACCCATCTCCCATTTGATTAGTCTCTGCTTGACATCAGGCTGGGAGCAATAAGCTCTGATCAGAACAGTGGATGTGGCAACAAGCCCAAGAGCTTCATGTGTCACTCCAGCACCAGACACCGTCTCACTGGATTCCTCCATGAAACAACGGATGCAGATGTATGGATGCTAGGCTTGTCTTTCCCATCTGCCTACTGCACCCACCAAGGTAAGGAATAAAAGGTAGGACTATCTGGAGGAAAACACTGCACTAGCAATGAACTTTGAAGCAGAGAAGGGTCTACAGAAAAGTCAATTATTGGTCCAGATGAAAAATAAGAGACACTATAGAAATACTGACACCAGAATTTGCTCATAAGGTTTGGGGTGGTTTATCTTGGGTTTTGCAGTTTGTTCTCACCACAAGAAAGACATCGAGGCCCTGGAGAGTGTTTTTCTTTCAAAGGATTCTTTTTCATTTACTTTAAAGGACTCTGGAAACTCTGGACAGATACCACTGTGTGAAGCGATGGCAGACTTGCTCAGAGAGGTTGGACTGAAGGTGAGTTCCCAAACTTTTTCTGAACTTCAGTATGAATTGCAATTTTACATCGCTGTTGAGAATTAATGACCATACAAGTGGAAGAACACATCTCACCTGAGCCTGAGAAGCTTCCGAGAAGGTGAAGGAGAAAGGAGGCTTCTCCTGGAAAAGATATATCTTCTCTAAGTGCGCTTTCCCTGGAGCCCAGGGAAAGCCAGCCTGTCCTAGCTCCTAGTCTGGGCCTCCTCTAAAACCATTCCCTTGGGGCATAGATTTCTCTGCCTTAGACCTGCCCTTCTGCCCAGCTGTATTGGTACTGGGGAGACACTGATGGATCTGCAGTGTGTCAAACCCAGCCTGATCCTCCAGCACCATACACCCACTCACAAAACCATTCTGGTGGCAGTTTCTCCTGTGGAAAGAAAGTTCATGGCAGCTGAGCTGTTCTGGGAGGGCAGAATCTGCCTGTTAGACGACTTATGAAAATAGAAAAATAGAAGCAGACCAAGAATTTAGGTCTTCCTACTTTTATTTTTGAAAAAATATTTTTCTTTTTAACTTTCTGCTATGGAGAGCAGCAGCAAAACTTCTGAATAACTAATTTATCTGCTGTGAATTTCTCTAAAAGGCCGTTACATATTGTAAAGCCTAATGGCTTAAAGTGCTGGCCTTATATCACCATGGTCAATAACTCATTCTCTAGGGGTAGTGTTTTTTGAAGCTTTGCCATTTTTCTTCTATCAAAGGAAATGCTTTATTCTTGACACACTATTTTATTTTTTTTCATTAGACTATATTTAGAAAAATATTTAACATTTATTTAATACAAAACAGTAACAGAATCAAGTGACTTATTTTTGCAATGTATAAGCAGAGAAGTTAAGTAGATCAAGTAGGAGTTTAGAAATAACTGAGGTCGGTAGATCTCAGGTATGTATTTAAGCGGTCTTTTGAACTGCAGCCCGTGTTCTGTGTGAACATAACTTTTTAGAGCACTTTTGATTTTCCTTCTTTATGGGACTGCTGAATTGTGGTATAAGGTCAGGCCCATGGTCACTCTCTTCTGACACTAGCAAGGTAGGTGCAAGTGATTCTGAAACAGGTAATAACACAGATTTTTTTTTACTAATCTAATATAAAGCTGTGCAAATTGTCTCGGTTATTTGTGTGAATTCAAGAAATAAAACCCATGTGTGTAAACTGGCAGACAAAAGTCTCATCTGCTGAGAAATAACTCCTAAATTCACCATGTGCAGCAGCGGTCTTTGCTATGGCCTGATACTGCCTTCACCGTGGGATTCGGACTGGCACATGACTTAATCACCTCTCTTTTCTTTTTTGTTTTGATTTTTTTTTTCTCCTGTCAGCTGAAAGATAAAATAAAAAACATATTAACCTCCCCGATGAAGCTTTATAATTCCCAACACTGAAACATTAACCAACTCCTTAATTAAGAGAGACTGAAAGTAGAAGAATGCTTTTATGTCATTAGCTGGTTTTTGCTCCAGTCATCTGCCTCATTCAAGCATAGGATAATATGAAACCTCACGGGTCTGCTAAAGGCTTGACTTAAGTATATTGCAGACTTCCTTTGCAATTTAATAAGAATGGCACATTATTCTTAAGGAACTTCATTTTCTCTTGCTTGTTCTCCAGACTAGCGAAAGAAAACTAAGAGCAGCTAGTGAGCAGGGACCTCGAGTCAGACCCAGAGATCTGAGCCCTAGCCCTTGCTGCAACACACAGGTGCTTTTAGCCCTGCGTGCCTCTTCCCTGCCACACCAGGAATTTGTATTAGAGCAGAAGCTTTCCTAGGCAGGGCACAGCTGTTCTCTTTTATCTGTACTTTCTGCAGTATTGAGCATGATGACTTCTCAGTACTGCCTAGACAGAGCGTGTGTAAGGTACCGTAATTGAATGAATAACACTGCACATTAATGATAAACTGGCACCTCAGCGACAGCGTTGTCTGGTCCTCCTCCAGCAGCAAGCTGCCTTCGCACTCTATTCCAGAGAACAGAGGGTCGGGGAACTGAGGCTTATACCCAGTTCTGCCACTGATTTGCGTCAAGTTTTTCCAGTCACTCGTTATGGTGCCCGTTACATATGTAAGCACTTTTCAAAGGAGTGATCTATCTGTTCCTCTCTAGAGTCAACGTACTAAAATGTAAGTGTGGTAAAATTCTTTGTATGAGATTTCCAATCTACTGGGTGAAGTAGGCTCAAAAATTACTAAAACTTGCTCACCTCTCTGAAATGACTGGCTGAACAGATATAATTGAAAACCATGCAAAACAATGTTTCGCCACACCATAAAAGAGTCATTTACCTGAAGTGGGGACCTTTACACTGGGGTTCATACCTTCATCTTACTAAAGCTGTAAACCAAAAAATCCCCGTAACTGTAACTGTAGGATTATAGCAGGCTGTTCAAACTGCAGGGTATGGATTTGGGAATGGAATGTTTGGGGTTTTGTACATTTTTGCATTATTTTTCTCCCCTTCTGTGACGCTCCCTCATGCACATGCACGTGTGCAAATTTCTCTCTTGCTTTTTCCCCTCCAACTCTTTCTTTTTCATCTCCAGTGACCACATCTCAGCTCAAGTGTGAACATCACTGCTTAAGAATGATACCGAAGTCAATATCTGTTTCCTCAGTTTCTTCCTGTTCTACCCTTGACATCCCAACAGTGACCTTGAGCTTCAGTGCACGCAGACAAACGCCTGCCACTCGGTAAGTCTGTTGTTCAGACAAAACTGCGTCACCCCTGTAGCAAACTTGGAATTAAGGCTCCCGAGTTGCATGCTAAGATCCTGAGATTCTGGCTTTGCACTCAGGAGCTTCCTTGGCCACAGTGAGAAAAAGGAATGGGCTCCAGGACCAAAAGTACACTTAGAAATGAGTCGATGCATGATGTTCTCCAGGGTTGGTATTTTTTCAAGCGTTGCTGTGTTCTTTCACGAAAAAAAAAAAAAAGATTCATCGAGCTAGGTGGACCAAGTTCCTGTGGGTGCAGTATGTGCCATACAGTGGAAATTAAAGACCAGAGAATTAACAGGGTTTGTTGTGCTACAAAGCTGAAGGCATTTTTATCCTTGTATGTGTGTACTCACAGAAGAACATACTGCGCTAATGAAACACAACTTTATGTTCCCAGTCATATTTATGCTTGCAAAGAACGAACATAGCTCAGTAAGTTTGTTGCCAAGCAAGCTTAGCTAAGGAGGGGGAGAGAAGAAGAGGAGGTGTTTGTGGGGTTCCCCCCCCCTTGCCTTTAAGTGATGTGTGCAAGGTGTGCTTTAAAGATAGTGGGTAGAGTTGCCAAACAAGCAAGTTTAATCTCTTGACATGGGTGAATGTGAGGATGGGGAGTTGGGGAGGGGATAGTTCCCATGAGATGATGTACAGCATTTTGTCCCCTGAAATCTATCAAAAATTGTCTGTCTCCCCTCAAGGGGAGCCAGTCTGAACAAAAGTCCAAAAAAAAGCAACATGGGGGGACCTAAATAAAAGCTAATAGATGAGCTGAGCTAATATTAGTTCCCTGATATATAAAGCCAAATGGATTAATGGATCAGCTCATGCATTGCCTAAGGAAACAAAAAGAAAATCTTCAATACTTCTGTGCACATTGAGGACATGAACAATAAAGGTCTTTAGAAAGTAAAAACCTAATTTGGGGGAATCAATTACTACTTCTTTTTTCTTACCCTTTTTTTTTTTTTTTTTTATTTAAAGGAGGTTCACCCAGAGGTAAAATTTGGGTAACACAAGCCAGAAGTCATGCGTCTCAGATACTACAATGATGGTCGATCTCAGTTTGCATCAGTCTTGCCGAGGCTCTTTTTAGCATTCCAGCTTCAGCTAATGGAAATCAAGCCCATTATGGTAAATGTAGGAGCCCAGTACATTAATAGTGGGCACTGACATTCATTCAAACGGTAAACAATTCAGAACCGTTCCCAGTACATACTGGATTATGTATCGTCTTACCTGCTGCTTCAGAGGGCCGCTTCTTTCATGAGTTTTTAAAGTATAGAGGATTGTCTGCCACAGAGTTTTCTGCTTTGGTAAACAAAACTATTTGCAAATTCTGCTTTGCTCTCCGCTAGTCCGATATACTTTTTGGATTTGATGGCAAGCGCTTTCACTTCAGAAGTGCCACCACTGCAATGCCAATCTGTTCCTTACTTTAAAAAAAAAAGGGGGGTGGACGAGGCAAGTTTAGCGAAGGGAATATGTGGGGAATAGTCTAATGTGAAGGTAGAAAGAAAATTGAGCTTATTTATACAGTAACACGTGTGTTAGAGTAATGCCTCCCTTCCTCAACTATACGCTCCCCCATTTTCTCCCTCACACACGTATATACACACACACTTTAACTGTGCTTTTGTGTTTTGTCAGAATTAATGAGAAAAGTTCCCTTGCCCTAGGGGTAATTAGTGTCCTTGGAGTTAAATAAGCTAATACTTAGACACCTCTGGCACAGGCAATTATGTTTGTGTATTGAATAATTGATTCAAAGAGGGGGGGAAGGGGCTGCTAATCAGATCTGAGCATAATGAATTGATTTAATTAACAGGGGAATCTGAGGGTCCCTGGGAAATGTGTGCATTTATTCAGCAGCAGGAGAGAGTGCAAAGCACATAAATTGAGAGAGAGAGCGAGCGAGAGAGGCAGGCGGCAAGTGCTTTTGCTTTCAGTGATAGGTTCACATCTTTCCTCCCTCCCACCCCCCTTCCTTTGAATATAATTTTAGATTTAGAGTGAAATCAAGAGAAAAGCACTTTAGAAGCCTGGAAAGCTCTTGCAGTAGCAACAGCAAAGGGGGGAGAGGTTGTGAGCTATCACACGCGATTACATTAAGACAATTTTTGACAGCGCAGGTTGGGAAAGGACAGAGCTGGGGAACCACCCCCCGATATTGTTCCTCCCTTACCTTTTTTCCTCTTCCCCCCACCTTCTTCTTTTTTAATATCTAAACTGGCACTCGAGCTGCAGCGGCGGGGCCGGGGGCGAGGCGGCTGGTGCATCAGCCCAGCTCCGGCTCTCCGGCGACCGTAGCCCGCCGCAGCCCCGCTCCAAACTCGCGTCCCGGGGCAGCGCCGGGGCGGCCGCGCCGCTGCCCCCCG
>VWZZ01007653.1:148960-235408 GCA_013399095.1 Psophia crepitans | reverse complement strand
GTGTGTGATGCCTGCAGCCCTGCCGCCAGGCCCGCCATCAGGTCTGGTGGCCTTAGCGTGTGTCACCACCGGGCCAACTTCGGTGGCATCCGAGGCTGTGGCGTGCCGAAATGCCACCCCGCGCTCCCACTGCAGTCAGTGCCGCCTTACGTGATCCCGTGGATTGCCATAAAGCGTGTCTCTGGCGGGGGGCTTTAACTCGGGGAAGTGGATGCCAGGCGAAAGAGGCAAGTGGGAGATGCTTTCCTTCGCTGCTTTTTTTTTTTCCTCTTTCTCTACCTCTTTCCCTCTCCTCTCCCCGCTCCCCTTCCCTTCCGATCTGGAGTCTCTGCTGCTGAAAGGTGAGAGTCCGCCTGCCACGGCACCGCGGAGTCAGACGGGGCACGACGAGAAACCATGGGCTCGCTTGTGCGCTCCGGCCGTGTGGGAGGGGGCCGCGGCGCTGACAGCCGGCAGGTTAAATGCTCGCTGCCCCAGAGAGGTGCGTGGGGAGGGGGCTTGTGCAAACTCGTCACATGCCTCTGGGCTCCGAATCCCTCTCCCAGCGTCTTTTCTTCCTCCAGTTTCTTGAAGCCCTCTGAAGTAAACCGATGTAGTGTTATTAATGGGGTCTGTAATCGAAAGCGCGTGTTGGAGAAGGGGGAATGAACTTATCTAACTGATCAGCAAGACAGCGGAAAGACTTTTCTCATCCCTCGCCCCCCATGCACAAAGGTAAAAGGGTTAAATAATGACAGAGGAATAATTAAGCAAGGTTAATTTCTTACTGATGTACATATGTGGAACAAGGTTTGTGTTTCTCTCTGACCTCACTTTCGGGGGTGACATACATTGCGAGAGTCCCCTGAATTTTGCTTGACTGTGTGAGGAAAAGGGAGGAAAGGCTTTTAACATCTCCATTAATACCCTTTAATAATAACAATAACTGGGTGATGTCTTAATCCCAGTGACTCTCTGTCGGGGGGAGCCTGCCAACCTGTATCCGTTTCAGTCTGATTGACGGGCTAACAGCAGGACGCTGCCTCCGTCGCAGAAGCGAGAGGCACAGGTGAGCTGGGAGGAAAAACTGAGATCTGAAGAGGGTTTCCTAATAGGGGTGTTTGGTTTCTTTCAAGTGTCGCAGACATACTCATTAAACACAAGGAGCTTGGGGCCGGCGTGGTGGTGGTGTAAGGAAATGAAACTAGAACCATTGATTATCCAGACAGTTCTCAACAGCCTCCTTCCAGGAGATCTCATGAGCGGCTGTATAAAAGGGAATAATGGTGCCGATGGTAGAGGTAAAGAGGAAATTAGTGCAGGGTGCACTTAAAAAGGAGTAAAGTAGGAAACAAACCCCTGATGAGAGGATGTGGAGATCAGAGCAACCAACTGCGGTAGCGCCTGGGAATCTCCTGTGCTGTTGATGGAGTAGTTATGCTCAGGGAGAAATTATGCTCACTTTTAAAAGTGCTCTGAAGAAATTGGGGACAGGAGGTGAGAGTGAGAGAAGAAACTCTTTTTATGAAGAGGTTATTTTACCTTTGTACATGTCTTCTGCCTGATTCAAACGGGCTACGCTTGCCCGCTCATCTGTGAGTGTTAAAAGGGTATGCTGGACCTGCATAGGTTACAAATGGACTAAAATGGAAGCTTTTCCTAACTAAAACAATTCCTTTTGAAATCAAGCTTGAATGAGCTTGTTGATAAAAATGGGTCTGTTTTACTCCCGTAAATGGTGCTCTTTTTTTTTCTTTTTTCTTTTTTTTTTTTCTGAGAGGCCAGTCTCATTTCTACCATCTAAAAATCCTGGCTTTGTGGCTACTATGCAATTCTACCCTTGATTTTAAGAGGCTTTGCCATGCAGGGGTTTGGTTGAGGGGTTTTCTTCTTTTGAGGTCTCTGCCAGCAGTGGGGTGTTCGTAGTTACTACTGCATGGAGAAGGCAGGATTTCAGAAACGTATCGTGTCATCCCCCCCAGTACTTCTGGTGCAACACAAGGAGGACACTTGCCAGCATGTAGGTAGAGGGTGCAATGGGCTCCT
Organism: Psophia crepitans; assembly: GCA_013399095.1. Lineage (NCBI taxonomy): Eukaryota > Metazoa > Chordata > Aves > Gruiformes > Psophiidae > Psophia > Psophia crepitans. Next base: position 233,383 of record VWZZ01007653.1, on the reverse strand, counting down.
TGCTTTTGCATCCGTGAAGGCTGCTTGGCAAGCTGGGCCATGGCCTCAGAGGCAGCTGCCAGCTCTCCCAGCCCCCGGGTCAGGGCTGTAACGGTGCCTTAGGGCTTGTGCTAGCCCCAGTGGGACCAGTATCACCCAGGAAGTCTAACAACCGCTCTACGGCTTTGTGAGTGAAAAGCTTCCTTGGCAAACACGCTCTGTGGTGCCAAGAGAAGTATACATCTAGTAATACTTTTCTGTGGTCTTTACAGATATCATTGAGGATGAAGGGGCAGACTGAAAAAATAACAGCAATAATGTTTTTGACTTGATGTGTTGTGGCATCACATCAAGTTATGTCAGGGAGGTAACATCATTTCGTGTGTTTCAAGTGACATAATGTAACTTGACTGATGCAACATGACGTGGTATTAGAAAATACCCTTTTACAGTGGAACTTTGGCAAATACCTTCCCGAAACAAATGTTAGGAAGTGAGAGAAGAGAGATGGGGCAGGGGAAAAAAGAGGAAGGTTGAGAGTGAAAAACTTCAAGGCTTGCATTTTAGTCAGTTCCACTGTGTAAATCATGCTGAATTTGCTGTGGGCAAGCCAACCTACGCACCGTGCAGTGCGTTTATAAATTTCAAGATAATAAGTGTTAAGATATTTCTCAAATACGTAAATGTTTTGATTGCAAAGAGCATATTTCTGCTTTAAAAAGTAAACTGACATCAGGTATCATGATTAATTCCAACAGATTGTGTTAATTGTAGTCGACTTTAATTGCTGTACAAATGTGTTGGGGGTTAGAAAACTTTTTTTTTTTTATTGTTGGTGTGTGAGATGAGTAAGCAGACAGAGTATTTAAAAATACCCGTTTGCGAAGGGAGTGATCCAGCCCCCGTGGCATGCTGAAGCAGTCAAGGAATGAAATGTACGTTGATCCGGTACGGCGTGTTTTTTACAAGGGCGCTATGTCTGCTAGTTTGCTCTGCCACAGAAGCCAGCTGCGATAGACAACGGCTAACTTCATTTTTAAGAAAAATCTGCCTTTCTTGTAATTACCAAATAGTATAAGCTTAAATATACCGTATATTTGGGGGTTTGTCCTTTTTGAAGGTGATAGGGTCGAAAAGAATGCAGACAGAAAGATGGAGCATCTTTGGAGTTCACCATTTTCTAAGGGAGGCCAGTAGTATATTAGAAGTATTAAAATACCTCAAACTTAGCCTGTGTTTTTGTTAGGTTCTGCACTGATGCTTTTAACTATTAATCTTTGGGATAAAGTCCTCCTCTTTTTTAGCTTGTGATACTTCTTAAAATAAAATGATTATTTATGGTGGCTGCACTCTTATGCTAAAATACATATTCAACACTTGCAAACTAGTATCACTAGGAAAGGGGAGTTGTTGGAAGTACTAGATGGAAATAGTTCAATGAAAAATGATACCTTTAACTCTTAGGATTAAGTATTCTGAATGAAGGGGGGAAGGAAAAGCCACTTCAGCGAGGGATAAGGAATCTAATTAAAAATCGGTATTAAGGATATATAACTTGAGCCCGCTATCATGCTTTTTAGAGTACTGTTGTATCAGCTGTAAAGGGGAGGAAGAAGTATCATTAAAGCAGGAATGAAACGTTTTCTGGGATTAGCAGGCAGAGGTGAGTGAAATGGTGGCGTTGGTGGCGAAGCGCCTGCTCCCGCGATCCTTACGAGCGCGTTGCAGGCGGCAGATAACTTGTCCGAATAAGGATTGTGAGTTGCGAGAGGAAGGATAAAAGACGTTGGCCCCAAACTTGTCGCTTTATATTTGGGCATCGATGGCACCTCTGAAAAGCGGAGCGAGCCTGTAAGGGTTCGTACCGCATTTGATTTGTTAAATTCATTTCAATATCGACCTAGTGAAAATGGAGCTATATTCTCCGGAGTATTCCCTGAAACCAATACGTACAAGTGAAAACAAACCCAAAATGTTTGCACAGAAAATTAGTATCAAGTTTTAGGTCACGACAGATGTGTGAAATCTAGCTGCGAGTAGCAGGGCTGGTGTAACGCAGCCCGGCGTCGCCGGCATCCGCTGCCCAGAGTTGAGTGAGTGACGTGCTGCTCTCTGGTTTCAGCCAACATCCCCGCTCTTACGGGAGCACATCTGGCCTGACGCCCCCGCTTCGGACCGCCGCGTGTGTAAGCGCAGGGAGAGCGGGGCTGCTCTGAGAGGAGCCCGCGAAGCTCCGCTGCGGGGCCGGGAGGGGGCCGCCGGGGCGGCGGTACCTGCGGAGCCGGGGCCGGGCTGCAGGTGGCGCTGCTGAGCCGGGCGGCCGCGGTGCGCGGGGTGAGGGGGCCCGGGGAAGTACGTGCGTGTGTTCAGCAGCAAGTGTGCAAAGCTGGCGGATGGCGCGGCGGGGGCGGCAGCCGCCAGGCTTGGGTATCCTGCCCTCTCCGAATATAATTTCGGATTTAGATTCAGCTTAAATCCAAAGGGAAAACACTTTATAAGGTTGAAAGCTGTGTCGTTGCAACAGCCGGGGTTATGAGCTATCAAACGCAATTACATTAAAATAGATTATACTGTGTAAATTGAGCCATTTAGAAGGTGAGAACCAAAGAAACGGCTCTGATCCCCCTTCCTTCTAAATTGCAGTTTTAGTTCCTTGCAATTCTGAGGCACAAAAGTAGGTGAGACTGCTTTTGTATCTGCAAAGTGCTTTATTTCTGAGTGTAATTCTAACTGAGTGCAATCTAGGTTAAAAGCTGGACAACTGGGTAATTAGAGCTCACTTGCTGCTAAAGGACGATCAGCTGTACCATAGCTCATTCCTGTTCCCAGAGACTTGCTCTCTTCTCCCCTGAGCGGAGGCTGCTGGAGAAGAAGCATCTGTCCCCGGACTTTTCTTGATTGCGGAGATGATGGTGCTGGACAAGGAGGACGGTAGGTGGGCTGAGATTGTGTGAGGCTGTGCTTGGTGTCTTCTGTGTGCTGCTAACGTAGAAATAAATAGTTTTGAAACAGATGCACGCTGTGCTTATCAGAGTGCTCTGCTTTCAGCTTCTGATATTTTTCTCTTGTGTTGGTAAAAGCATGCTTGCTCTTTATGTATATATATATATTTAAATCTCTTCTCTCTCGTGATCGAACCAGTCAAGAAGGGTTTACCCCAGGCTCTGTTTGCTGAAGGACGTAGCAGAAACAGCTTCATTTTGTTTTTTTTAATCTATTTAGATTTTTCTTTCTACAAGTTACTCTAACATACCCATTTTAGCCTGTTTATTTTAACAGCTTTTATTGTAAATCTAATTTGGAGATTTTCTTTCCTTTCCACTGCATGTCATTTGGGTCTCTTTAATGTGCGCCTTTAATATCTGTTTCTCGCAGCTTTTCTTCATAGCTATAAACATAATGACAATAAGCTAATAAGCTGCTCTGGCGAAAAAAAAACAACATTGGCTTATTCTAAGAATTTACTCCCTTCTCTAAATGCCAGAAGTGGAGCTTCGTTTGGGAGGTAATTTAATGATTGAAGCCGAAGGAGAGCTTGACTTCTTTTAGGACTTCACATACACTTATTTTTTTAAAGCTCATTAGTCCTTATTAAGGATGACAAAGGGGTACGAACTGATGTGAAGAGTAATAGACAGTCTTAGTTGGTAGTTTGAATGACCTGATGCTTTCTTCTGCACGTTGCCTACCGGGGAGTGCAACTTAACTGCTCAGTCACCAGTAGTTTCTAGGACGAATGTCGTAAGTCTAATCTCAACTTTTTAGTGAGGTTTTTCTAAGGCTACTTTGTGGCTTAGGTCTTCCCTCATAGCTTATACATTGAAAACGAAGGTGAAAACCGAGGCAGAGCAGAACGCTTCTGTAGCCATCCCGATGGACTTCCATCGATGGCGCTGCCTCTTGCCAAAGACCTCTGCCTTGGCAGCACTTTGTGTATCGAAATTGGGAACTACATCTTAACTTTTCATGCACGTTTATAGCTATTATCTCAGTGTTTCATTTTGCCTTTGTAAATGGATGATGCGTGCCATGTAATGCGTTTGTTGCTGTGTTCTCTGATCTTTCAATTTTTTTTTTTCAGAAATCTTGAAATGTTAAAAAAAAAAGTCATAGGCAGTTGTCATTTGGAAGTGGAAGAAATTACTGAATATTTGTAAGACTGTAGACCAGAAACAGCATTTCACAGGGAGCCAAAGGGCTTGGAGAAATTGGAAGTTGAGCGTTTTGGCAGTAGCATTGATTTTAAAAATATTCATGAGAAAAATAACTTGTAATTGAAAGTCACTTGCTTTCCTGTGTCAGACTGGTGCTAATCATGTATTGTGAATAGCACTGAAAGCTGCCCAGTGCTAATAAGTTGGAGCAATAGGATTTTTGTTCCCTGACCCATATCTGTTCTTCTGGTATTTTAAAACTGAATTAATACTGTACTGGAGAATAATTAGGAAAGAAGGCTTGACTACTGGAAATAATGGATGGATGTCACTTTTAACCAAAGGCCTTCTGCTGAAGTTTCTCTTCTCTCTCTCCCTTTCTTGCCTCCCAAAAAAGGATGATGGGGGAATACCACCAGTATTTTACACCTAGTGTTTTAAGGTCTTTATCTCATTGTAAGTTTGATTTCTAAAATAATCAATCTGCTGATTCATGTGCATAGAATTTGAATCTAATTTCTGAGATGGGATGTGAGGTTTTGTTTCATTCTGATGTGAAGCTCTTGGGACAATGAAAAAAATGTGAATGAACTTTTCCAAAAGATTTTACGTCTTTAAAATATGAGACCAAGCAGAAACATGTCATTATCAATGCCCTCTTGTATGTGGATTTGATCAAATTTTGACTAAGAGTTGACCAATGTGGGGTCAATGCCTATGTATAAGTTGTCTTGCCCTGCTGAATTTATTCTGTGCTAATGAAGTTGGCATCCTAAAACTGTGAAATAATCTTATTCAGTGGAGAAAAAATCAAATAAATCCCAGGCTTTATTTTTGTTGAGATCGCATGAGTTTCTTTGTTAACACAGAAGAACTTTAAAAAAAAGAAGTAGATGTGAAGCATCTGTTACCCATCTTCTAGATCAGCTTTGCAGTTGACTGGACTGTGGATAAAAGACACGCTAAGTGGTTGAGTATTGCTTATGCTGGGAAAACAAATGAAGCTAACAGGGTTTCAAAGGCTTTGAAGCAGTGTCACTCTCAGAGGTGTCCAGTTGTTTTCTTTGGCAATACAAGTTGAAGCAAGCTAGTTTACTTTATTAGAGGCATAAGACTGCTCTTGTAACCTTCCTCTGACTAAGATGAATTTGACTGACTGACCTTATTTCTTTCTGGACCACACGTGTTGCGCTGGGTTTGGGTTGTTGGTTTTTTTTTGTTTTTCCCCGCTTTAGGACTCATCTCTTTTAAAGGACGGTAGCATTGTCCCTATTTTTTAAAATCTTCTTTTTCAATTTGTGATTCCCTATAGAACTATGTTCTGCTATGATGGAGCAATGCAAATCAAGTAGAATAGCCCAAATTAATTCTTCACATTGGCGGCAGTGTGATTGCCTGCATGGAATCAATAATGCATCATGGAGGGATCAAATTTTGGAATATAATGTGTGAATAATGCTTGACACAAAACAAAAATTCAGTCATCATAATAGCAATTAGGAAAAAGCTGCAGCTTATCCCAGCTGTAATCTGTGCTAACAATGAAGCACAGCCTGGTAATCAGCATGTATGGTATGAAATGCACTAATAGAAATCACGGCTCTTTGTTATGTGTGAGGGGGGGTGAAAGTTTCCTTTTAGCTAACTTGTGCTGTGTTAACTAGGCATAGTATCCTTCAACCAAATTATCGAGTGTGTGTGCACTTGTAAAAACACTGATCAGCTGTGTGTTGGTCCCGACGTTTGCATAGTCAGTAGCACCCCAAATCATGGATCCTTTGTGTTTTCAAGCAGAACTCTGATTAAATAGATCGCAAGAGTAGGCCAAGTAAATAATATATTGGAGGAGTCTGTTAAACATGGACCAGTATACAAAACTTGGGGTTTATTCTTATTTTTTTTCCCCATAGTTTCTTGAAAAATGAAAAGAAAAATACAAATACTCAGTGGTTGTGCGCGTTGGGGTTGGAGAATGGGTCTTGGGTTGATGGGAGGTATTTAGGGCAATGAATATTAGGTAATTTGAAACTGGATTAGTAGCAGCAGTTGGGTTCCCTGTTGTGTAAGAGCCCATCTTACCCCGCACAGAAGGAAAGAAAAGCAGCATTTGGAAGGAGAAAAGCAGTGAAATTGATTGTATAATGACAGTTACAGGAATGGTGCCACAGCACCCTGGCCAGGACGGCAGAGCTGTGAGCTGACTTCACAAATGAGTATGCCAGCTGCCATACAGGGGTACCTATAGATAGGTAGACGAATATGGAGAGATATCTAGCTCCAGCGAGATAGTTCCAGACCGTCTGCTGCTGTTGATAAAAATCGTTATACGCACAAAAATAAGGCACGTCCAGGTTGTACACGAGCTTAATACGAAATACTGCCATATAGGAAGAAGAGCTGTTCGTGCTGCTGGTATCTTTTGGGTTTTTCTTGGGTTTTGTGTTTTCTTTTTGACATACCTTTCTCAGATATAGCTATTGAAGAATCATGCAAAGAGAGAGGAGAGGAAATGGCAGGGTGTCTTTTTCCTCACATGACATGGAACTGAATTACTATTTTTTATCTCTTTTTTTTTTCCTTTTCCCTTTTTTCTTTTTCTCTCCGATGCCTGTCTACCTTGGACCTTCTCTGTGGCCCACCATTGTCTAACTTCCCATTTATAAACACTACATGTTATCCCAGACATCAGCTTATTCAAGGAATATTTGATTCAGGTCACCACAGACCCTGTATTTACCTGTTTAGCTGGGTTACTTGTTTTTTTGAGGGCTTGATCTTGACACTTGGTCTTGGTGTAATTTCAGAGGTTTGGTCTTGCTTTAGTTCATGACACTGTGTCTTTTTGTGACTCAAATGTACAGCAGTGGTTTAATATATTTATGAAGAGGAGGCAGAAGGTTGTAAAAGTAGGAATCTGAATAAGGCCGGAGCACACTTGGCAGCAGAATAAACCACGAGACTCCGTTTGGACAGAAAGGACAAAAAATAAAAGAAAAAATTTAATAATTTTGAACGTTTTTCCAAAGCTGACCAAGTGTGGTAGTCCTCCTAGAGGTGCCCCTTGTTCCTAGAAATGGCCAATACAGAGGCATGAGAGTACTGTGAGACAGCAGAGTAGTTGCCTAAACCTTTTGAAGAAATGGAAGGTACTGTGGCTGGAGCACTGATAACCTGGATCTCTAGTTAATGCAAAATCATCCTATGGGAAGGAGAAAGGTGAAAGGAGTTAGCGGACCTGATAGGAGCAAACTGCTTTGTGTAGGTCTGTTCCTGCCAGGCAATCAAATAGTTCTTAGTTTTTGCTCAGACTAGATATCTGGGTAGGCATCTGTATAGGGGGTCATTGTTCTTTGTCCCCAGATGCTGGTGAGATGCGATAGTTGTCGGGTTCACGTAACAAGCATTTAAACAGCATAGGAAAGTTTTTTCACCTTGGGTAATAGGGCAAAAGAAGAGGCTGGTTCTTGGAAATTAGTTTGCTCTAATTTTGGTTTAATACAGTAGACAGGATGCTCAATACCCTGGCAGCGGCACATGATTTGTCTTCTTTGGCGTTAGTGTTAAATTTTATTATCTTTAATAGATACAGTGTGAGCATGTCAGCCTGTTTGTCATAGCCATTCTGAAAATGCTCTCTTACGGTAGAATCTTTGGAAAAATTCCTTTCAAGAGCAGTGCATTATTAATAAAGTAATCCATTAGGTCTGGTGATAAAGGGTCACAGCAGAGTCTGAAATACGTTTCTTAAATGGTTAAGAAATTTATCATGGTTGGAGGATTAATTGATTTCATTTGGAGGCTTTCTTAAGGTTTTCAGGCTTTGTGTTTAGAGATGGTTTTACTCTCTTTGCAAATGTGCTTGCTGCTCAAAGTTTTGCTTCGCTGTCATTAGCATGAACTATTACGTTTCTGCTAAAGGCAAACTGTTCTTTTAGCATTATGACTGATTGCATCTGTGAGGAGTCTTACTTAGGTAAAGAATATGAAAGTTTATGGCAAATAAGGTATTTTACTTGAAATCAATTCAAAAATCAGAATAATGGTATCAAGCATTAAGTGTTGCGGTGTAAGAATAAAAAAGGCACTGCAGATGCTGCTAAATGCTGAACTATAAAACTCTAATGCATCTATATCTTTTTAAAATTGGACAGAACTGTCATCATTTAGAATACATAGACATTGTTTTAAACCATATAGAAATCACTGCCCCCAACTTCAATAATGTGCGTAACTGTTGCCAGGGAATGATTTATTCAGTGAATGTAGCTCCTATTCACTGAAGACTTGGGGGTGGAGGGAAGAGTGACTTAAAATGAAAGTTGTTCACTATTAGATTAACATAATTAAACCTATAGATGGTCTGAGAAGAATTCACTGCAGCTACTGGCTTTTAATTCTCCGTGTGTAAGTGTGTGTGTGTTTTCTCTGTCCTCCAACAGGATGACTCGAGCCCAAGTTTTCAAGCGCGATGTTGGGTGCTATCTGTGCAAACAGATGCTCAACTCTCCAGTGAGTGTTCTTGCAAACTAGTTTCTTCATACATTGTACATCAAAGAAGATAATGGATGCTGTTGTCCAAATTTAGAGGGTTTTTTAATTTCATTGAACGTTTCTGAATTCTTTACGCCAGTGTTCAGAGTTCCCTGCATGCTAATCAAGCTCTGAAAGGGTGATTTAGGCAGCAAAAGTAATTTTTGCCTTCTTTTTAAACTATTGATTTTGACAGTTCTAGTTTTTCTTAAAGAAAAAGTGGATGATTGTTACATATTCATGACTGAACTGCAGAGAACTTGGACCAGAATTAAACAATTAACCCTCTCACCAATGTAAACATCCATTTGAGTGGAAGCCAGGGATGTTCCTACTCGGTTTATTACGGATCTGAGATATAGAAATGTATTCCGGAGGACTGTGTTTCTAATAAATAAAAAGGCATAATGAGAATGTAACTGGGAAGGAAGACAAAAGCAGCCATGCTTTAAATTGTTAATGATGGTGCCAGTGGCTGCAGCTTTACCACAGCTGTTTAAATTGATCAGCTAGTGAAAATGTTTTGTTTTGGCATTTTCCCTGCATGCGCAACTCTTTCGAAGGGACTTCTGGAAGCTTTTCAAAGGGGAATCATGATCTTTTTTTAAACCAGGCTTAGAACACCAGAATTTCCAGTATTTTGGAATCAAATATTTAAGGATGCAGTTCGGTTTTTCTTTTGTAAAGTGTTTGGCTGATGAGCTATTACTTGCCCTAAATTTCCTTTACCAGTCTTCCCGCCCCCCCGACCTCCTCCAAAAAGACTGCAAATTACTCACTACCCGTATGAGATGAGGCAACAGCATACTTCCTACGTGTCCTTTCCCCCCCGCTCCCATCTCCTCTATTTTCCTGGCGCTACCGAGCTTGATCAGAAAAGCAGAAAGGTGCTGTGTCAATTTGCTATGCATCTTTTGGTCAAGCATCCAGTGTGAAATTGTTCTGTAAAATGTACTTTTTCAGAGGGAACTTGCTACTAATTTGTTTCCTGGCTGGCTCTACCTTGCAGCTGATGTGAGTTAACCAATACCTCTTTAATGCTTGTCATTTCCTTCTGTTCCAGAGAGATGGGTATACATTTCAAAAGGATGCAGTCCCTTCGAGTCGAGTAGGTAGGGGAAGGTCGTACTTTCTGTATAGTGACAAGTGACACGGTAGAGATCTACGGGTGGAGGACTGGCCTGAGCTGGTGGGCCTTGGTGTGTGTTGCAGAACACTTCTGCCTCGGGTTCCGACCTGCAAGAGCTCATGGGCAGACCTACCTGGGACCTTCTGTAAGGCCTTTTCCTGGCGCTCTCCATGGCAGGTGACTTGTGGATAGGCCGTGTCTCAGATAATGTTGAGCACCCTGGTTTCTGCCTAAAGTACTTGCAGTGGGAGTGGGTACTGAACATTATTCAGAATCCATTATATATTTATCTTTATACTCCTTTGTGGAAAGTGATTTCTGTAAGTACCCTGTTATGGTTATGAAAGCCCGAACCAAGCATCAGTCTCAAACCCTTTGACCTGTCTGCACAGAATGGAGATCTGTTTTGAAAAGGACTCCTTTATATCTGTTTTTACTCCATGCCCTTCCATTCATTTGCCTATACAAAGCAATAAAGGGCAAAACTAAAGTAACATAAATTGGTCTGTCTTCCTGAATCCATGTCTTGCTAATGTACCCAGATTAACTCAACTGTAAATTGTCTCCTTTGGATGTCGTGTCTTGCTAAAAGTTTCCTATATGATTCATGATTTGGATTGCTTTTAACAGCTATTGGCTAAGCAATATGGTAAATGTACAAGGTGATGCAATTGGCATTAGTGAGAGGATGCACAGGAGCATGTAATGCAGTCAATACTACATTAACTACTGATGCCCAATTACAGAAACTGGAAGAGTGGCTTTTAGGAGCATTAGGACTTGCAGAAGAGCTGAGATCACCTGCCGCTCCTTGCCTAAAAGCTTCACCCTTTATGCGCTGGGATCAAAGCAAACATTTAGTTGCTATTTTGTCATGTATAACAACGAAGGTATTTCCCCCCCCCTTTTTTTTTTTCCAAAAAGTGTCACACTGATGCTTTTAGCACATGTAAAATCCTATCTCCATATTTCAAGAATCTCCTTCCATCTCCTGGGGCAAGACTTTATTTGAATAAAAACTCTTTAACCACCCCTGTATTCACTGTTTCGCTGAAGCTTACTACTTTAGCCATTTTCTTCTTTAAAAGAAATACTAAGTGCAATTTAGAGTGTCCTATTTCAGCATGTCAGACAAGGCTCCCCTTCACTCTCCCCAGCTCTTTCCCTTTTCTAATCTGTGTATGATTGTCTGTGACCTCAGCTGGCTTGAAGTCTCTAGAAACAGTGTGTTAAAATACAACCAGATACCACATAAAACAGGGTATTTAAGCGTGTGACCTCCCTGCAGTCCACGTCCAGATTAAGCACACGTTGTTTCCACCATTGCTTTTAAAGCCCATTTGCAGGAGACGCCAAAGGACCACATTACACTAAAAGACAGTGCATACTTTTAGATTGAGCCGAGTGTGATCACAGTTTCTAAATCGGTTTTAAAAATAATGAGCAATGTCACTGCTGCATGGCAAAACTAGCAACCCGCGAAGTTCCTCTGGACTTGGAGCGAGATGGGAAATTAAGCAGCTCTAAGAGCACTGAAATATTTTAATATAAAAGACAGCTGGCAGGTGGCTCATTGCTCTTGTTGCAGTGTTTGTCTTTACTTCCAGCTACGATGCCTGGCATATCGCTGCTGCTTTTAATCCTCAAAGCGTTTTGCCAGCGTTAAGGAATTTGTGCACCCTCAGTTAGCATTCCCTGGAGCTAAGGCCTGGGTATCTGGGGGGATGTGCCTGACCACCCCCTCTCCCCTCCCCGAGACATGGTGCGCTTCTGGGCAAGTTGTCCCAGATCTGTTCAGCTCTGCTTTCTCTCTGCACAGCCCTTGCTGCCGTGCTCAGCAAAAGAGGAGGGTCCGATCTGCAACGCCACCTCTTGTTCTGGCACAGTGCTGGGCCTGGGTCTCACCTCGCCTGCTCCCCCATGCTGGGTTTGGGGGTCAGAGCTCCGCAGAAGAAGGGAGAAGTAACTTCTGTATCTCCTGGAAAGGATGGAGCGCTATTGCATCACTTGTTCCCCTTGACTGTTGTTGGGACAGTTGGGTAGATACCCTCACGATAGGCAACTTCGTGGGGTTTTTTAATGTCTCTGAGGTTCAGTCCAAGTAACTGCAAATTGCTGAGGAAAAACCTTCCCTAGCCTATCTTCCCACCATAATTATGAGCATCGGTTGTGTTTCCCTCTGATTACTGCCATGTTTGTAAGCGTTGGTCACATTCCCCTCTGCCGTTTCAGGCGTGCGACAGCAGAATGAGGTAAGGCTGTGCCGTAAAACATCCCGACCGTTCACAGGCGCTTTCTGAGTGACCCTTTTTTGGTAGATGGTGCCTTAACTACTTAGCCCGCTGGTGTGTTGCTTCTCCGTGGGATTGCTCCAAGGTCCTGTGGAGCTCTGCCCCGCGTCTAGTGAGTTGGTGTTCAGCTGGTCCGGCGGTGTTTGCTGTGGCAGGAGGAAGGAGGGACTGGAAGGGCAGGGGCGGAGGAGGAGCGCTGTTGTTTTTAAGAGGACTGTTGCTTTCAGTTCATGATCGATGCTCTTTTGAACGTCTGGGGGGAGGGAGCAGAAGGTAACCTGCTGGTTTTCTCCTTGCACTAATGTGTTTAAAAGGTGGCACCAGCAGTGGAGGCGTGCGGGAACTTGACTGAGCTCTGCCTTTAGCGCAGCTTCGACGCAGACGAGTATCCTGTGCTTGATGCACTTTCCAAGCTGCACAAACAATGCTTTAAATGTCTGAAGTACCCAGCAGGGCAAGTAAAAACGTCCTTGAGCAACTTTGTATTTAGACAGTGTTTTCTCTTTTCCTTTGATCAGGAGGGAACAGATGTGCCTCTTCTTATGTGTGTGTTTGTGCACACCCCCTGATGCACGCGCATTCCCTGTCCTTGTGCAGGGGCCGCAGTGGTTAGGGTAGGCTGTTATTCCTCTTTGTTCTTTCTTATTACTGTTTTGTTTTGTGGTGTTTTTTTCCAGGGAATCTAAGTTGGAATTTAGAGAGGTCAGACTAAACAAGGTTTTAACTTACTCTCGCTCATTCCCTTATCTCTCTTTAATTTGAATAGAGAAAAAAAATTACAATAAGGCTCCCTTTAAAAAAATGTATGCGTATGTATAATCGATTCATTGACTAGTCTTTTTGGGGGTTTTTAAGCATTCAGTCTAAGTGGGCTGCTCAGTGAAATTTGTACATTCATAAAATAGCTGATTGAAAAGCAATATTTCAGATAAATACAAGCCAGCGATCTATCAGCAGTTGTAATAAAAGCTGGGCTTCAGGCTGTGATTTTATTTTGAAATAATAAGAATTGCTTTATTCTTTTTACTTGAGTTACCATGGTAATTCTGTCGTGTAGCAGTGTTATATTGATTTAGAAAGTGGACAGTAATATTTCTTTTGTGTTATTCTGTTTCTAGGGGTTGATTTCTAATTTCCACTTGGAGATTACTTTTATAAATTTCTTAAGTCCTTCCACTTTTTTCTCTAGCAGTGTAATTTTCCTCTCACACATTGCTATTTTCTGAGCTTATTGGTTTGCTCTTATTTTAAATTAAACTTGCTGGTTTCAAATATTGAAATGACATCTTTGTCTGTGTCTGTACTTTGGTTTAGCAAAATATTACAGTCTGCTGTTTTATGCTTAATAATTTAAGGGAAGCTTTATGTCTGCCATCAGTGGTTGTTGGTAACTTATGACTAAACCAACACAGAGCTTAAACCTCTGACATTTTAATACTGTGTAATGGTGCTTCCACCCTGCACACCATTTCTTTTATTTTAATCTGCCTTGTGTATGTGTATGCTAAAGAGAATGACGATTAAAATCTGAAGAGATCAGGAGGAGTTTTTGGGTGGAGCTGGCTCTTGGTCTCCGTCGTGCTTGAGAGAACCACTGGCTTTTTCCATCACCCAGGTACCTTCCCTGGTTACCCATGTTCTGCACGCAGTTAAGAAGCTTCAAGTTTTCTGAGAGCAAAACTTTTACTTGCAGAAGTACGTCTACATACCTGATGGCTGACAAAAAATAATAAACTGCTTTAGCTTTGTACAGGATTGTTATACCTTAGCTATGGGGTACTGCTTTTAGATTGCTGCTGCTTTAAGAAATGACAGCCTAAACAGAATGTGACTGTTCCTTGTGGCATCCCTTTCTTTTTTGGTGAATGAGAAATAATGCTTCTATTCCAAACCTGGGAGACGAGGGGAAATGAACTTCAAGCATCACTGTTTTCAGAAGTGGTAGTTTAGATCCTGAAACCAAAGCCATGAATTCTGCTTTCCAACAGAAGTCGTTCAGCTTACCTTTTAGTATAAAGGGTGGGAAAGCTGTGTGAGAACTAAGTACAAATTTCCTGATCTCCTGAAATCGCCACTGAAAGGGTTTGTGGTGCAAGTAACTGATGGGACGGGGACTGAAGTCGTCTTCTGTTGCCCTTTGGTTTCATGCCTGTGTGAAGCTCACAACAGTAAGAAAAGGAATCCAGGAGCCCCAGCTGATCTCTGGGAGCAGGAGTTACCATCAGCTGGAAACAGCAGAAGAAGAGGGGAAAGGGTAGCGTGAACCTGGTTGACGTCAAAAGGTAGCTGGAAAAAGGCAAATGCAATCCTAGAATAGATCGCAAATAAATGCAGTCCTGGAATGGATCGAAAAATACACTGCTAATAATTATCACTGTTAATAATGCTGGAGAGTAGCACTGATAGACCTTGTCTATTTGGGTAAACCACGGATCACTCATTCTCAGGGACAGTAAATCCATGTGGAAATAGGGCAGAGAGGGTGCTTGTGAAGACAGAAGGGTCTGTGCTTCAACTTGTCAGCCTTCACAAAATGAAGGCTGACTGGTCTGACCTGTATGAGGACGTACGGGGACACTGGGAGGGGAAATCCCAGGGAGAAAGGAAAACAGTCTTTTTACCCCAAAATATCTTATTGTTGCTAGAACAAGTAATTGGAAATGGCTAAGAATATTTCTACGCTAGGAACTTGAAGAGCCTCTTGGCTTCAGAAGATTTGATCTCTAGATCAGCTGTCCCCGGAGAATAGTGGAGGCTCGAAGCTGAATTGTTTGGGTTAGAGAAGGAGATGGTATGATGGCCTCCGGCTGCAGGAGGTGGGACTTGCTAGTCCTTCTCAGTTGTCGGTCCATGCTGAGGCATTTATGTCATAGTCTATGAAGCTCTGTCAGTGTTTCCATATAAAACCCATATTTTCATGAACATTCATTTATGGTGAAAGTCTGCACATAAGATCCTGCCTGAGGATACCTTTTTCTTTCCTATTAAAATTTTATAAACCCGTCACTTGGCTGGGATTTTTAGTTCTCTGTGAAAGTAAAATAGAAGGGGGGCCCTGATGGGGAAGCATGGAGGGTATAGCATCATTTTCTTCCTCAATGCTCCCTTAAAGAAAAAAAAAGGCATAAGCTACAAGCTTACAGGTGAACTCTTAGATGGGAATGGCAAGAGCCATGTCTGCAGGTTCCGAACTTCTTTTCAGTGATCTGAATTGGTTTGATCTGGGCGTGAAAATGCATAAGCAGCTGCTGTTCCCAGAAGGCTCCCCTGGCTTTTCTGCATGCGTGTTGCTGTGCAGGTGTTGCCTGTGCTGTTCGGCTTGAGAGCAGTGATCCACAAACTTTAAAGCCTTCTAATAGGTCTTGACCCGGGAGGCTGTAATGGCCCTTGGAGTCTTTACAACCCATTGGGTGATGTCTGTTACACATTAGTCTGTAATAGCTCCAGAATAAATAACTTGGTTTTGGTTTTTTTTTAAGTCAGTAATTATATCTCTCCGCAATGGAGTGCAATGGCTCTGCGTGCTAAAATGCAGTTTTAAAGTAATGCAACAAGAGACTGTTTAATGTCTGACAGTCTCGGTGCTGAGTGCAAGTCCTCTGCTTTCTTTCTGCAGCATTTTCTTTCTCATTGCTTACTCATATTACAGCACATTCTTGCTACCAGGAACTGTCATGTCACCTCAGATTCTCTGTGATATAGCAAACAAGTACCTGATACTATGGGTCTTCTCAAAATAGTGTTTTGGTCTTTCCCCATCACACCCTGCTTTTCTGGAAGATCTTCAGCTGACAATTTGCACTCGTCTTAGTAGGGCTCTGTGCTCAAGAGAGCAATCTTGCCCTGGTAGGAGAAAGCACCGGATGATTTAATAGACTTTTTTTTTTTTTTAAATAGTCATTTCTCTCTGTATCTGATCTTTCCATGGGATACAGTGCTGCCTGCATCTTAAGTTGAGATTTGGGTTTGCTACCCCCTACCTAAAGTATATTTTCTTTCCCTATGGTTCATTCAATTGTAACTCTAGGATATATCTTCTGGGACTGAGTAATTGGCTAGGTCAGAAGTAATCTTTATTTTCACTAGAGAGATGTTTACAAACTGGTGCTGTAGTATCTCTTTAAAACCCACTGAGAATCTGATTAAAGGCCTGAGGATCTTCTGCAAAGATTGCCTGCTCCCAGTTGACTTGAAAGGGTCAGCATGCTGTCACAGTTTCGACGACTAAGAATTAACTTAAGGCTGATTCAAATGCTGCTCTCTGTGTATAGCATTGATTGGACTGCTTTCAGATGGCAAGAGGTAACTTTATACTGTAGCATGTGTGAACTCCATTTAGTTAAATAGAGAAGCTGAATGAATATGGTTCTGTGTGGCATGGGAGCTCAAAGGTGAACACGTTCTACCCCTTCTGTCCTGAATTAAATACTTTGGGGAGATTGGTGGAGGAACATAATTCTCGCGGTGATGTACTGGGGATACTGACTGCTGCAGCTGTTCTGCACCAAGTGCAGCTCACAAGTTTCACATAAGCTTTTCTTCTTCTTTTCTCCTGCGCATGGTACACCCTATAGGCTTGACCTTAATGAGATGGGATTGTTTGGTGGAACAGCAGCAGAGAGCTCTTTTGAATGGGGGGGGGGGGGGGGGGCGGGGACGGATGGGACACCCAGGCCCAGTGACATTAGTTCGGTGCATCATTATTGCTGCTCCTTTTTCAGGAACTGGCAGTAGCACTAAGGTTTTTAACTCGGTTTCATGTGAACATCAGTGCTGAAAGGCATCGTGCATTCATGTGGGAAGCAGCTGGTGTTGACTGGCGGAACGCGGTGGGGTTTGTGGTGCCATGCCTACAGGTGCTAGCCTTAGAGTAGCCTTTAGAAAGGCCCTGCTGACTGCAACCGCCGGTCATAACGGTGTGCTCAGTGGGAAGCAATGCCAGGCTGCAGACTGGTGTGTTCTAGCGCTGTCAGCGCGCGCACCAAAGCGGGCAGTGCTGCTGCTCCTGCTGCAGCTGAGCCCGTCGTGGGGACGTTCTGCTGAGCACCTTACGGAAAGAAAATGGGCTGAGCTGAGGCGTGCTCCTGAGGACCTGCTTCTGCCTGCCAGCCTCACCCACTGAGCCAGCGGTTGCCTCTAGCTGATGGAGTGACCAGGGAAGGTGTCCCGCCAGCGTTAAACCTTCAGCCGGGACGTAGGGGCCAGCTGGTATGAGTGAGCATCTTGCTGCTTCAAAGCAAAGGTGGGGATTCCCAAGTTCTTGCCTCCTGCAATGTCTGGTAAGCTAAAGGCCTTTCTGGTGATACGGTCACAGCACCTGGGCCCTTCTTGGGGTTTCACAGGTGCATCAGTGCTGTCCACAAGTGAATAATCTCAAGGGTTTAGTACATCCATGTTAAAGGCTTCAGATTTCCATGGGCAATTTCTTGGGAATTCTTTCGAGTCTTGTCTTGGAGCGAGTGTGTTGTAGTTGTAGGACAAGGTCTGAGGCTAACCTAAAGCCTTGGTGTGTTTGTTTTTTCTTTTTCTTCTCTTTTTTTTTTTTTTTTTTTTTTTTTTTTTTTTTTTTTGTCCTGCAACTGTTGTAATAAGTCCAGGAGGAAGAAATGCTGGAAATGCTGACAGGCTCTGAGTTAGAGCAACCAGAGAGGCCACGCTGCAGTAATGTACTGCTCAGCTTTAATTGTGCCCAGCACAATTTCTGTGTTCCCTGTGGGCAGTTACTGCGCAGGGCTCCTGCGTGGTGGCCGTGCCTCCATCCAGAGCTGCAATTTGCCAGCGGTCACTCTCAGCAAAAAAAATGTGCCCCGGCGGGATCCTGAGCAAGCTGAAGGCAATAGCAACTGCACCAGCCAAGGTAGAGGAAAGGAGAATGATTCTGACGTCTCCTGTAGGTGACCAACCATGAAGTCAGTTTTCTATCTGCAAAACTTGAAAAATTACACCAGAAATGGACAATGTAGTCCCTCCTCCCCCCACCTCCCCTCGCAGGCTGGAGGGGCTGCTGCCTTGTGGTCACTGTAATTTAGTTGTGACATGTTTCACTCTGCACAACTGGATCCATTTTCTGTACAGTAAACAAAGCTCTAGGGACAAATATTTTTACCATCTTTGGCCATTATAAACTTTTTATCAAATTAAACACTACATTGAACTAAGGAGCTGTGGGCATGTTGCAGTAGCCCCTATGCTACACTTGATGGATATTCAGTGTTTGCTTTTGCTTCTTTCCATCCTGTTTTCTTTCTGCTTGGGATGGTTGGCTCCTTCCTCATCACTGAGCAAGCTCTATGCGTTTAAGTCTCAAATGATGACTTGTTTCCCGCCCCCCTCCCATTCCAAGGAACTAGATGAAAATTTGAGCTCAACAAAACCCTTGCCAAATCCTGATCTGTACTTAGGGTTTCTCAATTTGTGCTGTTCTCATTTAGCTTGTAAGCTGACAGCACTGACTCTCCACAGAGTGTTTCTTGGCGGTGCTTCATCAAAGAAAGTAAATATTTCTTGGTCTTGGCTTAAGTTCCCATTAGATCTACAGAGCAAGCCATTTGTGAAGATTATTACGCTGGTTCCTGCTACAAGAAACAGTCATGTGAGTTGTTGCTACTGTACCAGCTGTGAACAGTGTGACAAGTCTCATTTTGTTTCAATTAGATGAATACTTTTGAAATGGTATTAACCTAGTTAAAATTTTGCTTATCAAAGCAAGATCTGTGAAGCAAGCCAGGTAAGTGCACATTACTGTTTGAAGTTGTATGAGCATGCCGGAGGAGGAGTTGATTTTGAACTTTCCTCACACTGCATATCATGATCAAGCGCTTGAGGCAACTTAATGATGAACTCATTCAGATGTTAAAAGGAGTAGTGTTGATAGCAGGGCTGTGTTTACTCAGCGTTTCTCTGCGAGCTCTGAGTGCTCCTTCCACTTAAATGTTTACCCTTGAGTTTAGCTGAGATGCCTACCCAGTGAAGGAATGGTCTCACACGTCCTGTGGGTGCTGAATGACAGTATTTCCATGAAATAAATGCTGAAGATGCTTTTTAAGTCATGGAAGAAATCACTAAGACATCACGTAGGGGGGAAAAAAACAAAACACACGAACCAAAAAGCAGCACAACAACAGGACTTGACCCTGCTTGTGTTTGTATTTGGTACCATGCTACGTAAGGCAGTGGGTGCATACAGAACAGCAAGAAATAATCTCCAAGTTAGAATGTTTGATTTAAGCATCCAAAAAAAGGTTGAGAAAGGCAATGAAAGTAAAGTAACTTTCCCAAATTAGCAGCATTTTGGTAATCTGTGGTGGGATTAAATTCTGGTCTCTGGATCTCAGGCCTCAACACTATATGCTGGGGAAAAAAAAAACAACAAACCCGAACAAAAAACCAAACCCACAATTAAAACCAAACCAACCTTCGTGTGATTCAAGCTTCAGTACCATACCCCAGGGCAGGCCAGCATGGGTGCTGGCTGTCAGTCTGTTTCCAGTTTACTTTGAGAGTAAGATTTTGTGTTATATTGTGTCACATGCTAATCTGGCTGAGGCTTTCTGTGTCGCTTACGCAGTTTCATATGTCATCCTCACCTTCCCCCTTGCTGGATTTACTGTACTGTATAATGGGTATTATGGCAAAGTGGTTTTCCCCTAAAACAGAGAGAAACAATTTGGGAACGATGCGCAAACGGAATGAAACTCACACTCTACTGGAAGATTGGTTGACAACGGTGGTTTAAAAATATTAGCAAGGAGATATGCAGTAATGCACATTTGGAGATCTTAAAGTAAACTGGGTCTCTGTGCATGGAGGGGATCCTAGGTAGTCACCTAGGGGGGAAGAGGAGGATAAGTGTGTGTGTGGGTTGTAAGCGGGGTGTGCTGGGGATTTTTGTGAGCTTGGGGTATTACTGGCTGTAAGTTGGAAGAACTGATGCAGAGGTAGACGGAAGTTGTGCGGAACCTGCCATTTTAAAATGTACACGGAAAAACATTCCTAACTAGTTAAGGGTTTGTCAACATTTTAGTCGGTATTTTGCATGACTGATGAACGAGTATTTATTCTCCTCCTGGGTCTTGGGTGGTTTTGGCTATTTTTGCAGAGGGTCCCCCGTAGGAGCAGTATCCAAAGAGGTGGCAAGTGTAGCGTTGCTCCCCTTTGTGCCACAGTTATGTGCAGATGGCTGTTCCGTGGCCACCTCCGCTGTAGGGCAGCAGTGGGGTGCTTGCAAGCACTCAGCGCCTTCAGCCCTTGGTGGCCGTCCTCCAGGCTGTGCCGCAGAAGTAGGTGATGGTGCGTGCTGGCACAGAGCGGGGAGACAGGAGCCCCACACAAGCTGCGGGCAGCTGAAGACCCACCACGTGAGCTGCTGGGCAGCGCCTGGCCGAGTGTCTGATACCCTGACTGGCTCTGCCTCGCCTGAGCGCTTGGCATGGAGGCTGTGCCTTGCTCTTGTTTGAGACTGCTTGGCCAAAAGGCATGGTTTGATGTGTGAGGAGAGGAAAAGCAGAGACCTTCCCAAGCACCATGGCAGAGCCCTCCGCCTGTTTAGCCCTTTTTCCAGCTGTGGTGCCAACCCACCATCTGTGCTTCACCTGGAGCAGCAGCCATTTACCTTCTGCACCTGAGGAACACGTCCTGCTTTATAGCTCCATCTTCCCTACTTCTTTCAGACATCCATGTGGCTCTGTACTCATCCTGCCTCTTCAAAAGATAGAAATCTTCATTTCTCCCTCCATTTTTGAAGAACTGAGATTCTTGAGTCCTTGAATCATTTGACTTGCCCTCTGCTAGGCTGCTTTTTCAGCATCCCTTTTATATAATCACCGCTGCTCACAGTATTCTGTAATACAGCCCCACTCCTCTCTCTAATAGACTGCTATGATGTCCATGACTTACATCCCTGAATTTTCATTACTGCTACAAAGACTTTTATGCACTTTAAAAGGGAACAGATGGATTCTTCCCTATTTTGGAAGAGATCATTCGTGCCTGTCCACCTTCTCAAGTTCACCTATTTTCATTACTTTAACTTAAAATGATTTGTGGAGCCTTCTGAGCTCTCAAAATTAAACTGGAGCCTGAATAAGTTTTGAACCTGGATTTTCTTCATCTAACCTAAAGTAGATGATAGCTTCAAGGGAGGACCTAGAGAACAGTTCATTTTGGTTATAGTTCAAAACAGTAGTCAGCCTGTTCTTTCCCACTGTGCTCTTTCAACGTTGCTCCAAGGAGGCTCACAAAGAGCCCTTCTGAGATTGAAGTGGGAACAAAGTGCTAATTGTTAAATTATCTTTTGCCCCCCAAAACCTAAGGAGAATCTTCTGAAAGATGTTAGTTGCATATGGAGTATTTCTGTCTCCATCCAGTGTTAAGTAGTCTGTTTTACAAACCCTTTATGGTCTGTCCTTGGCAGTTCTCAACAGGCTTTTGCACTCAAACAATATGGACTCCAGCAGGTGGCATTTTTGGCAGATGACCTCTTCTCAATACCAGGATGTTCAGAAGCTGGTCTTGCTCATCTTTTTCAGAACTATTAAAATAGGAGATGAAAGGCAAAACTATTAATAGGGTGAAGATGCACTAAGATCTCAGACCGGAAGAAAATCAAAATATCCGTTTCCAAAGAATTGAGTAGCCGGCGAAGAGTGTGGTCTGCTACCCGGGCACAGTAACTAGCAGCGCTCCTCTCTGGAAACAAACGATGCAAACTTACAAGAGCTGGTTGTCTGCGGTGGCAGAGGTTAATTATACGAGTGGTTCTGCAACTTGCAGGCTTTTTCTTCTGTGCTCCCCTCACATTTGCCTTTCTGACGTGAACTGCAGTAATATGCTCAATTTATGTGTCTCTGTCTGATTTTGGTTAATTGTAGTAGTAATTACTAATTTCCAACCCTTGACCCGCTTTTTTAATCGCATTTTTAAAACAATCTTTTTGTGCCATTTTAGAATTTGGTGTTTAGTTTTTAATTTAGATAAATTATGCTAAAGTGTTCTTGAGAGAGCTGCACGCTAAGGTCAAAAGCTTTATCTGCGCAGCACCCATTTACTTTAACCTATTTTAATAATCGTAGCTGCTTCCTTTAATGGGTAGCTTTTGTCTGAACTATGCTAAATCTGTCCTGTTTAGGCCAGGCTGCTGATGCAGCAGTAAACCAAAGCGCTGCGGAGCGGCCCTGAGGCGTCGGGATCCCCGCCTGGGCTGGGGAGGTTTTGGGTCTGGGCTCCCCTCCCAGCACAGCTCCAGCACGCCCAGCCCCACAGCTCCCCTAGCCCCACAGCTCCCCTACCCTGTGCATCTGCAAAGAGCCCAGGCACAGCCCGTGGGCGCGTGGTTCTCGGCAGCCGTCCCGCGCCGTGGCTTCAGCGTCCCGCCATCAGTTTAGCTGCGCTCCCAATTCGCTGGCCTTGCTGGAAAGCCCTTCCCTCCCCCTTTCCCCATGAGCATAGGGAAATGCCCCTTACTGCTGGTGGCGGCCAGGGTCCCTCGTTACGGAGGTTTCGAGGGGAGGCGGCACTTCATCCCGCAGCAGAGCGATGGCCGGACGTCATCGCAAACAGCAAGGGCTCGTTGTCAGCCTTCTTGTGGTGGGAGAGCTCTCAGCATTTTCAGAAAGGATGGGTTTTTTTATCCCTCTGCTCTCGCCAGACACAAGCAAGGATATACGTGCGTACAGGTGGCGAGGCGGTTTGCTTTGGCTGTTTGTGGCAAACTGTGCTGGGTTTTACGTAGACCATTTTTCCTACCTTTCTTTCTTCCTCCTCCTTTTGCTTTCGATGGGGAAAGTTTAACAGGGTGTGACGTTTTCAAACTTGGAAACAGGTATTAAAGAGCAATTAGCTGGCCGGCCTCTCTGGATAAAAGAGAGAAAGCTTGCCAAAGATATTCTTGTCTTTAAACATTTGTACAAATCGCTTGTCAAATATAGAAGTAATTGCCTTTTCCCCCCTTTCTTTTTCCTCTCTCCTCAAGCACTTTCAGTCCCGCATCTGGTTTAATATAATGGGCGTTTGCCTGAATGGCTTAGTTAGCCAGGGTGGTAATAAAACACTTTAAATTTATTGTGGCATTTGGATTTAATTAAAAAGTACACACTTAGAAAAGTAAAACATAATGTGTAGAGGGAGTCAGGAAGGTTTTTCTCCTTTTCTTCCAAAAAGCTAATTAGAGTTGTATTTTAAATTGTTTATGTGCTGCTAATCATTGTAATAAATCATTTATACTGAGAAAGACACACTCTAATGTGCTTGTGTAACTGTTTATGCTCTCAAGTTTCTATCGTGAACAAATTGATCTGGAAGTGAATTTATTAACCACTAGGGAAGAAATCATTAGTGCTTTCTCTAAATATTCCCCAGGTACACTTTTATTATAGTAGTTTACTGTTTTAACTAAAAGTAACGTTACAGGGCCTTGGTTGTAATTATAATGCAAATTGACTTTCCATCACTTTAAAGGAGGGAAAACTGCCTTTTTGCTGGTAATATATATCTATGTCGTATATACCGGAGAGCCTCACAGCTTTCAGAGGTGTTTTGCTAAACAAAAAGTAATCTCGTGTTTTCAGAGGAACTGGTTGTGGGAGGTTCGTGGAAGTTTTAAAATAATCCATTGGAAAGTTTCATCTCTTCAGTCTACCTGGCCTTTGCTAAAAGATTTTAGGACAAGGTAAGCATAGCCTGTCACACTGAATGTGGCAGCACGCTTACACTTATACAGCAACTTGATGCTTTCAGACTGCTGGAGACCACTCAAAATCTCTTGGAGATAACTGGCGTTGCTGGTTCCCTGTCACCAGTGACGACGCGGATGCAGAGATTTTCATGTGGAAAATCAGTGACGGTTTTGTGCAATTACAGTCTGAGATTTTCTGGGGTTTGGTGCTGTTCTTAATCCAACCTGGGGAGCTGCTGGCATCCCAGCTCTTCCAGAGGGTTTTTAGGGTGAACTTGTCCCGCGAGTCTGGAGGTGGTCGCGGTGCCACGTGCGGGGGCATAGGGAGCCGCGGGCCATGGGGATTTGCAGCTGGGGCTGAGGGAGCAGCTTTCATATTTCAAGGTGTTGCTGAATTAGTTTTCAACACCCATACTTCCCCACGGTAGTAAATTGCATTTCCCACCCTACACAAGGAACTAAGTCCGACCATCAAAAGCTCCAGTGAACAGGTTTTGTGGGTGCTTTTTAAATTTAGCCACTTTTATTTGCATACCGTATTATTTATTTACAGGTCTAACGTCAAGCCACCGGGCAGGAATACCCACAATATGTTGATTTATATAGTTGAATAGATGGTTAGGCATTTGAAGTCCTCAAAACTGTGAGTGACAGTGTAACTTGATGGGAAGGTTTCATTTTCTTTGGGATATTCTTAATTTTTAAAAAACCCAAACAACCAAACAAAAAAACCCTCCAACAGTCAACCCACAAAACTAACCAGTGTTCCAACTTCTGGTACAGCAAACAGCCTGCACCTCTTTTGAACAGAGAAAGAGGAGTTAATGTGAGTAAAATTGTTCTTTTTAATACTCACGTTATCTGGAGGAGGTGCCTAAAAACGGAGCACCGGGCAGATGCACGCGGATTCGATGAGAGGCAGCTGCAGAACACGCTGGCACCAGGAGGGCAGCGCAGAGGGATTCAGCGGGGACCAGGAGCGAGGGCTGACTGTGCCTCACGCAGGAGCTTTGCAAAAAATCACTCCTTGTGGAAGCTGCCTCTGGCATTTCAGCTTGTTCCTCCTGCAGCCCCTCACTCCGGCAGCGTGCGCGCTCCCGCCCTTCCCGGGTAAATGTCGAGAGTCGGTGCCCCTGAGCTGCCGCCAGCGCTCGGCGGAGGTGGGCTGGCTGCTAAACAATTCACGTCGGCGTTTCGGCAGCTCAGAGCGTTTGAAGGGCTGGATGGCTGATGTGTGTGTGCACGTACCTGACAGAGACCTCGGGGAGTTAGGCACCGGGATAGCTTTGGGCCTTAGGTATCTGCACTTCTATTTGTACTGTTCTGTTGTGGTTTTTTTTTAGTATGGTCCTTAGCTGCTCATGGTTGAGTTAATGTTATTTTTCTCTTTAGCCTTAAGGAGGTTCAAAAGTGACAAACACTTGTGTATCGGTCCCAGCCGTATGCATACCGTGACACCAGCAACCTGTGGGCGCGTGTGTATGTGTGAAGCGCTTAGGGATGCTCTAATTACACAAATGTCACTGAAGTGCCTTTCCGTTTCTAGATTTCCCCCAAAATAGTTTTCTCTCACAAGATCAAGAAGTTGATTCTTTGTCTCTTTTTAGACAACATTTCTGACGTGTTGGTTTAAAACCCAGTAATATTATACACATTTTGCTTGCAAAGTGTGATTTTTTTTTGAGACTTCTAGCTATTCATTTTTCCAGAAACCTACTATACAGTGTTCTGCCACATTAGGTTTCCCTAATAATCCATGGGAGGATGTGATCAAGATCTATTGCTGCCTCTCAATGTGGACGTCACCGAATTCTGTGAAGGAGCTGTAGTGCCAATTTGCTTTGCTGTTTGCAGGTATTTAAATCTGTATTTGGAAAGCCTCGCTGTACTAACCAGGCTTCAGAACTGTAAGGAATCAAAGGATGTCTTGTGTCTTCTAGAAAGTGTGGATTTTTTTTTTTGTCATCTTTAGATCCTTTTATGGCCATTTTCAGACTGAAATAAGAGGCCTTCAGTCATTTTGTATTCTGCTGAATCTGACACTTAGAAATGTAAACGTGTCTATCAGACTGCCATTAATTGAGAATAATAAATGTCCCTTTATATGCAAAGTCTTTATATAGAGGTGACTCCTGCTGTGATTCCTGAAGGCATTTTTTCCTTCAAAGCACAAATATATCGGCACTTAAAACAGCATTCGATATCCTCTTGCCATTCCTGCGGCCGGAGCTCTGCATTGCCGTGGGTTATTTTTCTTCTCTCAATGCTTTATAAGATGTGCCGTATCCAAATGTGGACCTTCTCTGCAGAAGTGTCTGTTAATTAATGGAACTGAAAAATAACCATTGACAGTTTTACAGAAAGTCCCAGAATTCCGAACTGGCTTGTCCTTTGGCAGACAGGGGAGAGGGAAAGGGACCAATGCAGCCACATAGTAAGTGTAGTTGGTGGGAACAAGGTTGGTGCCCGCTTACCCCAGTGGAGCTGATGAGGACAAGTTGTTCTCTGCCGCCGCTGGCTGTGTAAGAACAGCTTTGGTGTGCAGTCTGCTTGTGCAGTTGTGGGCTTGGGTAAAAGTGTTAAAGCATCTTGAATGATACGAACTGTATCTGCAAGCTACTTAAATATGTGGCCTTGGAGAACCAGGTCTGTAGGTTTTTAAGTAGAGCTCTGTTGTAATTTCAAACTTTCTTGATAACCTTGGCACGTAGTGGCCTGGTAAGATTTCATACCTCCTGTTTAAGCTTCATTTTGTTTCCTTCCTTGTTAAAAATTCCTTGCAGCTGGGCAAGAAATTACCCAGACTGACCCTTATACTTGTAAGATTTTCAAGGTGTCGTCATTCCAAAACAGGAGGACAGTGGCTCTGTGTGACATGGCAGGAGCTTGTGCTGGGTGTGCGAGAGTGGTTCTGGACTGCAGAAGTGCCAGGGGAAATTGCCGCTTCATGGTTTAGCATGAAACTGTTCATGACAAGTAAAAGTGAGCAATGATTTTAATACATTAAGGTTCTGTAAGGGGTGGGGGCACAGGATTGCTCTGATTTGATCACGCGGAATGGGAGGAAGCGGTCCCTTGGTTCGACTCTTCACTGCTCTCAGAAGAGGACAACGTGCAGGTACCCACGGTGATTCAGACAGATCGTTCTCTGGTATTTATAATGCAGAGCATCTGTCTTAAATGCTAGCTTCCAAAATATTTCTCTGTGTGCTGATAATGTGATGCTAACTTTAGGATGCAGCTTTACCATTTTCTGTACTCCTCCATAACAAAAATAGGAGCTCAGAGGTATGTTAGTATGATAACACATTAACATAAAGTACACCTTTTTCCTGCAAAAGTAGGCATTCCTCCCACTACAACTGAAGAGCAGAGAGGATATTGTCTGTGGAGGTTTGCATATTGTACTGCAAGTGTATTTTGACACTAGAAACTGAAGAAATGGGAAACTAGATATGTCTGGGGAGTAACTACTAATCTAAGTGTCAGGTTTGATACTGGCAGACTCTGTGGAACCAGTAGCTCAAATCTCCGGAGGGCTGGCAGAGCCCTTGACCTTCGCAGCAGGAGATGAACTGTTGTTATTGCTGAGGGTTGATCTTGGAGAGAGGGATGGGCAAATCTTAGACGTGGAAGTGGTGCCTGTTTTGCATAGGTACAGGATGTCTCAGAGCACTAATACATCAGAAGGGTTTCCCCTGATTTTCTCAGCCGTTTAAACAGTGCTGTCTGTATGCTGGCTGTTGGCTTCACTCCTCTCAGGAGATGGCCATGTTTCATCCCTCCAGTTGTCTGTGGTTGCAGTGTGGGGTTCTCTAGGGAAAGGATGTGCAGTGTCAGCACTGGAAGCATATTTCTAAAAAGTCAGATTTTCTGATTGCTCAGGCTGTAGGAATAATTTGTGGTGGAGCTCATTAAAATAATAAAAGTAAATATTTTGGAGGTACCTGATGCATATCATTGGTGATATCATATAAAAGTGACAAGTTTTTCCTTCCCAGAGGTCAGCATGCCAGTTGTGCAATCAGCTGTAGGCCTTTGAACACAAGATAAGTGTCGATCACATGAAGCTGACCAGCTGTCCTGTTGACAGACTGGAGAGAGCCTAGCAAGTCCCATGTCAACCCAGCACCACTTTAGTGGTGGTACGTACAGGAATTGGGTTTTCCAGCCTGGAGAGAAGGCAGCAGGGAGATGTCACAGCCAGGGGGTTCAGAGACAACTGAGCCAAACTCTTCTCGGAGGGGAGCAGAGGCTCTCACCCAGGAGAGGAATTTGTGCCAGTCACTTCCACAGGAAAATACCCCTGTCCCAGGCAGCTGCGGGCAAGGACGGGCAGAGGCACGGTGGGTGATACAGTGGTGGTCCCGCTACAACGCCGGGAGGAGAAACTGGCGCTCAGCTTCCTGGGCTGTGTTGGCTTTCAGCGCAGATCTGCCGCTCCTCTTGTGTTGCCTGATGGACCTGTTTGGGACTGGGGCCGCATTTCAGCTGCGGTAGGTTTGGGAATGAAGTGAAAATAAGGCTGAACCTGCATAAAAAGTGAGAAGTCTCTGGAGAAGTCTTCTGCTGTTTAATTCTCTGAAAGCAGGGTGGCAATTGCACACCCGGCAGTTGCTGTGAAATTGCTGCAACAGATAACCAAAAATGGGATAGATTTTATTTACTGGAGCTTTGGGGTGCTTGAAATGCAGGTATCTATTCTTTTTCACCCCATTCCTGTTTGTGAGCAGTTCAGTTAAGGACTCAGATAGATCTTGGGTTTTGCAAATACCGATTCACACGTTTCCAGTAGGTATTGGATCCAGAGCAGAATTTGGTTTTCCTTATCAGGTTTTTGGTTCACTGTGAATTGGGAGTAAGTACGCTAGTGGTATATAAAGATGAAGCAAAATAAAGATTCCTATATGCACATTACCACTCAAAAAAAAAAACCCCAAAAAACCCCGACCTCCTAGCACTTGAAGTAACAAATTACTCATCTTACGCTTTGCTGTAGAAGATCATGGCTTGCTTTAAAGTGACGTTCTTTTTTTCCTGCGCTTAGATAATTTAGACACTCCTCTGAAAAGAGGTACCACACGGAGTGCAGCAGAGTTAAGGTAGATTGGAGAAAAGGATTAAATTTTGCATGTGGAAGCAATGAATGTAGACGGTAGATAAACGACATGGGTTTAGAGCAATCATTGCTGCTACAGCTTGATTATTTTTCTCAGGGACAAGTGCTGTCTCCCTCTTTCCTTTGAAGAACTACAGCACTCGTATCTGCACCGTATTTTATATAGCGTTTGTGCTGACTCCTGTTCTTCCACTTCCTATCCGCCTCCTTTCTCACCCAAAAGTAGGATGCTGTGACCACGTACCTTCTGAGTCTTCAGCAGTGGCAACAGGCTGCTGCAACAGGTTATGGCAGGGGCACCTTATGGCCTATGGAAATGCCTGTACCAGGTACTTTGTGCCTATAAAAGCATCCGTTCCAGAGCTTTAAAAATGAGGGTTGCAGAGAGGCTGATGTGGTCTTGGGAGCAATCAGAGCTAG
Organism: Psophia crepitans; assembly: GCA_013399095.1. Lineage (NCBI taxonomy): Eukaryota > Metazoa > Chordata > Aves > Gruiformes > Psophiidae > Psophia > Psophia crepitans. The sequence continues at coordinate 204,090 of VWZZ01007653.1, read as the reverse complement.
GAATAACGTAGGGTGGTTCAGGAGCTTCCGTAGGTTAATAAGCAAATCTCTGTAGCTGTTTCCTCGCTGAAAGGTGTGCTGAGGGCGAGCTGGGGTTGTTCCCTTGACCTGTGCAGCAGAGATTATGACGATATGGCAGGGCTGGAGATGTGGCTGGGAAACCACAGCTTGCTTCTTGTGTCCCAGCTCGATACCCAACCGTATTTCCCAAGTACTGCGTTCGCTCTATGAAAAGGCGAGACAGGGAAAGAAGGAATCTAATATGATTTGGAAGTAATAGGGTGGACTTTGCAGCAGCCCTGCCCTTAATGGCTTTTTCTCACAAACCTGGTTTCCAGATATTTATAGTCTGTGAACTTTTTCTTGAAATATCAAAATATTTGTAGCTATTTTCTTTTTTTCTTTTGAAGGAGAATAAATTACCTGGTGTCATTTGACACCGGCAGATGTATTTCTTTGATAAAGAGCAAATTTTCTTTAGACTGAGTTTCTTGAACTCATAGCAAAAATTGTATGGCATTGAAACGTTAGGAATTAATCTGAATAGCCAACGTGAGGTAAAAATGCTCCCCCTGCTCTAATTGGCCTGGCCCAGCGAAAGCCAGCTCTGGGGCTGCGTCCCTCGCTAGTAATTCTCCTGTCCCCGGGGAACCGCAATAGAGCGCTCCCTGAAGTGCTCAAAATCCTGAAGGGAAATTAGGATCTCTTGGGTTGGTTTTTTGGGGTTTTTTTTGTGGGGTGAGGTGGGGTTGGTGGGGATTTTTTTTGTTTTGTGTTTGTTTTGGTTTGTTGTGGGGGATTTTTTGTTTGTTCTGTTTTTTAAATGGGGTTTCTGGAGTGCTTATGTTCATCCAAAGGACTGTGGGCTATTAAATAGAGGGTTTTTAAAGGGTTTTTCTAATTGCCACACTTACTCCCTTTCCTCTCTCTTAAGTGGCTTTAGACAGTTGCAGAACTTTGATTTTTAAGTTGTCTAATCTCTTGAGATATCTAGGTAGGGAAAACTATTGTAACTGGAAATGGCTCTGATTTTTTTTTTTCCTTTCCTTTCTTCCATTTTAATAGATATGTTTAGTCTATTTTAAAAGCTTTCTAGAGAACCTTTTATAACTGGCTAATTTAAGCTTGTCAGGTTTTAATTATAATCCCTCTATACACAAGTTAAGATGCTTACTGCTAGTGAAAAGTTCTGAGTACAAAGCAAACCTGTGTCAAGTTGCAGAGCACTCTTACCCGTCTTAATTGCTTCTGGTCTGAACTTTAACCTTAACTCTGCCATCTGTCTTACACATTCCCTTCTCTCATCACAACCACTTTCTTTCTGTAGAGTGCTGAGGATCTGTCTTAATTCTGCAGGATTTTTAGTCCGGCAAAATCCTGCTATCAGGCTGTGGATGTTTATCTCCTCCTTCATCCCGCTGTAGCGTGACGCACGTTGCCGGAGCGCAGCCCAGCTGCCCCGGGTAGCCCGGAGCGTGCCCGTACCCCTGCTAGAGTGGGACTGCTCGTGGGCGATGGGGTACCTCAGCTGTGGGAGAAGTGCCTTGGATCCCAAATGTCACGACACGGCTTCTGGTCTCAGGTAAAATCTCTTCCCAACAGCATCGGTAGTGCTTTTTGTTTGCAGTTTTACAGCTGTTTTCTTAGGTAGTTTATTCCTTTGAAGGAGACTGTTGTCTGCCTAATTTTCTAGCTATGACCCAGCCTTTGTGGCAAAGGTCAGTTGCGTCTTTTTTCTTTGATAAGAATCAGTTTAATTCAAGCTTAGAAAATTAGCCTTGAAAATACTCAGTCAGTGCAGATTCCTTCTGGAGAGTGCATTTTAAAGTTTGGATCCAAAATTGATTTGGAAGTACTCTAATCTAAAATAACCCTGATGTTAGCATTGTTGTCTGCAACTCCTGCTAGCCCTGGCGTTCCGGTTCAGCACATTGGCAGACAGTTCCCTGATGCTGTGAAATTGAGACTCATCTGGAGATACAGACTTTTCTAAAAAGGATTGCAGGGCACTTAAGACTCCTTATTTCATTAGTTCAGTGAAGGAGTTCTTTTCAGCAGTCAGGAATCTCATGATGAGATGGACGAAAACTGAGCAAATCAAGTGGTAGAGAGTCCCATGGAAAATGGAGCGGAAGAAAAGCTGCTCAGTAAGTTTTTTGGCCTGGAAATGTAGCATTTTTGGAGCTGGAGGTTAGTGGTTTAGAGTTTCTTGTTAGTCTGAGTTTTTCGGGCAAAGCATTAGTAGATACATACCTGGGCCAGACTTCAGGAGGTACATTCCAGGAGGCTTTCCATTCTGCACACTAGACCAGGTCACATGATTTTATTTTATTTTTCATTATTTTTATCCAAGTGTAACCATCAGAATCTTCATGTATGTTGGTGAGAATTAAATGGAGCATAAATAACTGAATTGAAGAGCAGCCTTCCACTTTAAGAGGATCTGTTGCTGCACAAAGCAGTGGTAATGATCCAGAGGAGCAGGATGCATTGAGGAAAAGAGTAAAGTGTGAGTACCATCCAAAGTGCAGGCAGCAGGTCATAAATTCTTGTAGTGGTGGTGGTCTGAAATTCAAGGAATAGGTTTAGAGAGCTACTGTAGGTTAATGAAAACGGCTCCCTTAGGATCAGCTTGAATTCAACTCAGTGGTCAACCGTAAGAAGAGGAATGTCTTGTGCAATTCCAACTTCTCATCCATATTCTGAATACTACGATGCTCCTGAATGCTTAATAGAGTAGAATATGCTCCGTTACGGTGTATTTCATATGACTTCTAAGATGCTTTAATGCACTAAATGTCATGCTAACTTGCCCCAAACCCTTATTGCTCACTTTATTCTGGAATATATGGTGAATTGCAACAGCGTTTTCAAAGCCTTTCTGGAGCATTTTGCAAAAAAAAGAAACAAAAGGGGGGAGGAGGGGAAAGTCTTGCAATTTTACTTGGGTCTTTTCTGTTGTCCAGGGTAATAGTGCTCAAATCCTGCCTCTCTACGTCACCTCAAAGGAACTCATTATACAATGAGTATACAACAACTAATGCCAAGAAACCACTTTTTAATTCTTATCAACATAATTTCTTGTAAAAAAAGGTAGCATTAATGGCCAGCTGTGGCTTGTGAGCCCCGACTTCATCAGTTGTGAATAACGAAAATTAGTTTGAGGCACATAGTTACTAGCCAACTGCAGCTATAACAAATGTGAATGACGAGTGTTGCGCTGGGGTCTGCACACCTTTCCCTGTGAAGGGAAGGGGAAATGGCCAAGAGCAGGATTTTCTCTGTCCTAATCGTAGTAGTGAAATGGGAGAGAGTAAAATCTGTCTGTGGAAGCACACTGTGGCTGAGGAAGGCTTGAGCTAGATCTCAGTAAACAGAAGGACAGAAGCAGTGAAAATATCTAGCCTCTGCTTTCTCTACCTTCATGGCATTAAGAGAACAACTTCAGCTGATATTATTTGCAAGGTACAGCAAGTTCTTTCTGACAAACTTCACCCTGCCCTTTCTCTAGTATTGAAATATTAAACTGCCTTTGCCAGAGCAGTCGAGGCAGAGGGGTGCTGTGCTCTCTGGGGTCACGGTGGCATAGGAAGGATCTTTCCAATTGTTGGTGGGCTATACTTCGTATAAACGTCTAGGGTCTTTGTTAAACTGCATTCAAGGCCAGGATATCCAGGGACCTCCTGTAGTCTGAGCCATCTGCATTACGGAGGTCATGGGCTTTTGTCTGGTCATCCTCAGACAGGAGCTGTACCTGAGCAAAATGCGCTCTGGTCCTCTTTCTGGCTCCTGCTAGAAAGGGCAACGCAGTGCTGGCTTACCATCCCACTCAAACTCTCCTCTGGCTCCCAACCACCTCTGTGTGGGTGGAGGACTTTGGAAGGGAGCAAGGCAAAGCCTTTAGGAGCTGATAGTAGGAACTCCAAGGTAATTTCAGGCCACAGAAATTTGGCTAGGCATTTCTGTGTTGACTGCAGGTGTGGTGCAGATAAATCCAGTAAAGTTGTGCTAGATCTGAACAATTTTTGGGACCTCTTCTGGGACTTGTTCACGTACAGCTGAAGCTTACCAAAGCAAGTCCACGGATTCCATGGCTTTCCTATGCTGCCAGACTTTCAGAAGGTTGTATAGTGTCATTCAAAATTTCAGAGCTTGCAGAAAGTTAAGGTATTGCCTATATCCACAATGACAGAAATTCCGCTTCCGTAATCAGTAATTATTTATCAGTTACTTGAGCAGTGATCACCAATGCACACCTGAGACTGAGAGTTTGCACGCCTGGAGACTTAATGCAGAAACTTGGAACTGTGGCCACCTCAGCCCCTCTCTTGTACAACAGGAAAAACATACTGCTTCGAAATATCTAGCAGGGGGGAGACAGGATGCTCTCTTAACCTTGTTTTTTTCTTTGCTACTTTCATGAGACAAAATTCCAGTCTGCTTTATTTTTTAAGTCAGCAAACCGATTATATATTGTAAAAGATCAGTGTTTTCATGGGTGAGTAGTAATTACTGAGTAATGGCTTAAAACATTTCCTGAAGGAACATAAAGCTGTTTTTAAAAGTCAAGAGTACATTAAAAGGATTACCATGTAGATTTGATTTTTAGATAACACTAAAATGAATCCCAAATGGACTTATGAAAAGGGATGCTATCTCTTTAATGGAAAGTGCATGGTCTGACAGCTCAGCATGCAAATGGTCCTGCAAAGGACTGTCTGTGGTGTTTTTTCCTTTCAACAAGAAGGAAATAGCTCTCCTTGCCCTTCTCCTTTCAACTTTTAATAGCAGATGGGTTGGACTGGTTTTGCTCGGAAAGGGAGAAGAGGCTAAGTTTTGGGGATAACCGCATCTTCCTGAATCACTAGGGAGGTGTATTTCATGACTTGTAGGAGGTCGGGAGCAATTGTATCTCTTACATGTATTGCATTAAGCAGAGAGGCTCTGCATTCTTTATAGGTGAATCTTCCTCGTCTCTTGTAAATGAAGAAAATATGCAGATAAATTATAGTCCTTGTATATTTATTGTACTAATCTTCTGTAGGGCATGAATGTCAATGTTTGGCTTTGCGGTAAGTTTGGACAGGGGCAGGAGGGGCTGCTTGCAATCACTATATCGTTTGCTGTTTTAGAGCTGCCAGCACAACTTTCTGGTGATTGATGGTGTAAAATATGCTTTTGGCCTGAGTAGGGTTTCTTCTAGAAACATTTAAAAGAGTATATTCATATTTCATTAAACACAGAGCACCAGGATTCCAAATTCTTTTGTGGTATTGCACAAATTATTATAGGCTCCGAAAGTCTTGAGAAATTTCTATAAGCCTGTGAAAGCTTTAGATTGGATAGTCGTCATTGCCTGCATTAAGACCTGTGACAGATTGCTTCATCAGTGTACACAGAGCAGAACATCAAATGGCCATTTGGCAGTGGGCACTGAAATTCTATTAAGGTTGCCGAAAGCTTAGGTTGACATTGTATATGTCTGCAAAGAGGCAGAAGAAAAGACGACGATGATGATGATGATCGTGCAATGATATAGTTCTATTCGCCTTAAAATATTCACATATATAGCGTACCAAATCTGTCAGGGTGATGTTAATGTTTCACTGCTAAACCTGAGCTGTGCTACATCGCACACCTTTGCGTATGGCTTGAAACCTCAGCCGTAATACGTTAAACAGTGCATTTTAGCTGGGAGAATTGTGTAGTATTATGCATATGTCTGGAAATAACTGACTCGAGTGTTTTACTTCTCCAACACTCTGGGATTTTTAACTTGATATAGGGTTTTTCTATTGGATTTTCTTTCCTTTATGGAAGAGGGAGGGGCAAAAACCTCCCTGTATTTAATGATGGTACATAGCTTATTTCTAAATGAGCTGAAAAGTGAGGGGTGAGTTACTACCTTTGTGATCAATTGATTCAGAGACATTTCTTCCATTGGTTTGACACCCAAACCCCCAACAGAAAACTTCGGAGCTTACTGTCTGTTCAGTGGCCACCTGCAAATCAGTGAAATGTTGGGGAATATGGGAAGAATTCCAGGCTAGTCACCCCTCGTAATAATTTTCTCATCTGTGATGTTCTCACACTGCTGGGAAGGAGGTTTGAGGGTAGTCTCGCCATTGTCAGACTTTTTTCTACTTCAGACAGTGAAGGAGAGAACTGGCCACCTAAAATCAGGACCTTTGCCAGACCGTAGGATGCTGAATTGTGCCTGATTGAGAAAACTTGATCAGAATGTTCTTAGACTAGGCTGAAGGTGGAAGAAGTCTGCATTGTCTTTTTACTGTTCCCAGGGCTTCAAACAGTAAAAATGGATTTTACTGAAACACTACATGTGCTAAGAATGAGCTTTGGACATATGCCAATTATGAAAAATTAAAGCTCAAACAAGCATATTTTATGAGCACAGGGGAAATGTTGCTTACCGGAATGATTTATGGAAACTGTTTTGCAGCAACAATTATTACGGTTTGCATTCAGTCCTGCTGCCATGTGTTCATTTCCAGCTACAGGTTGTCCTCTGGTAAGAGCAACTCCGTAACAGACAAAGTCTTAAAGCCGGTACTGGAAACCTCAAAACTTTTGGGGAAAATGAAAATCTAGATTCCAAGCCTAAACCTTGTGTCCTGAACCAGGACCTACCTCAGTACAGATTCAAACAATGCGAATTGTTATTTGGGATATCTTGGTCTATCTGAGCAAATGGCTAGAAAAGGGGGTCTTTGCATGTGAGACTGCAGCGGGGTTAAGCCACTCATGAAGCTTTGGGTCGCATTTAGGGGAGCTAAAACTGCTAGGGGACACTGGATTCCGAAAATATGTTTCTGTAAAGCTTGTTCTGAACTGTAGGGCCAAAAAAACTGCTGTGTTAGTGGCACGGGGACTATAGCACAGTTAAAATAGAAGTACTGATCAAAATGTTTTTTCTCCTATTAACTGCCCTCTCCAACTACTTTTTTGCCATGCTTGGGAAATGTGTTCAGTGATGATTCAGAAGAAAGAATACCACAAATGAATTGCTAAAGCCACTGTAAAAATCACCTACTGTATACTGCAGCATGAAACTGGAAATGAAAAAAGATTGTGGTTACTCATTGAATAATTTTGATGAATGGTCCAAGGCTTGCTCATAAGCATTTAGTTGCAAGTACTCGGTGTTCTAAATGTAATGTTTTAATTGGGTACACAGATGACATGATGAGTTTCACCTTGCTGGCCGTAATTCTTCCAATGAAGTTCTCGGTGAAGATGCCCGAGATGGCGTACTCTCGGTTCAGTGGAAGTGCATGGTTTAACTTGTTTCACAGGGTGTAATATTCATAGAAGGTGAGTAATACAATACTGGGAACACAAAGTGAGTTTCTTTTTAAGGGAATGAAATTCACTGCATCTTTTTGGCAATGACTGTCTGCATTTACTTAAGTGGGTGATGCAGGGCTCTAATGCTTTTAAATGATATCAGATCCTCTGATAAAAGACGTAAGACTGCAGCTTATTTATTGTGATGAGACAGGAGTTAATAAGATTACTCCTACTCTTCAGTTACTTTTTCATCTTTTGCAGCCAAATGCTGGGGTTTTTGTTAGCAGGCAAAAGGAGGTCAGCTCATTTAAAGAGTGTTGATGCTAGAAATAAACATTTTTTTCCTCAAGTGGAACTCTGAAACCTAGGCTCAATTGCCCAACTGCTAAAACTCTGGTCTTTAAACTGGAATTGCTTTTAGCTCTGGAATGTCACATCCCTATAATAATCACTTATGTAAATTACACACGCACACACACAAAAAATCCACCAAAAAAGAAAAACCAAACCAAAAAACCCCCAAACAAAACCAAAGCCAAAAAACCCAACAACAACAAAAAATAAACCTTTTAAAAAAAAAAAAAAGAGAAAGGAGAAGTGTAACATAAACCTGCGGTAATTGTCGTCTTTGGCAAAGGGGTTGTTCAGAAGGGTGGTAGCTGTGTCTGAAAGGCACTGCCCAAGCAACAAAGTGTGGTGAAGAATAAAAACGTAATTCCAGTACTGTGTTGTGCAAGGTGCTGTACAGCTGCATGGGAAGCACGGCCCTGGGGTGGTAGTCACTGACCTTTCAGAGAGTAGATGCATTTTGTGTGCGTATGTAATCTGCTTTGCTGTTGAGCAAGCTTTTATGGTAAAGGTAGCCAATCTGAGGAAGAGTTTGTGGCTGGTTTTGTTGTTTGGTTGGTTTTTTTTTTAAACGACAACAACAACAAAACCCACCAAAAAACTTGCAGAGGGAAAGAGTTAAAGCCATCTGCCCGAAAGCATTGTGTAAAACATACACACAGTGTTGGGGAAATAAGCCAATTATGTGTGCTTCACAGAAGGTGGGGGACTGACCTTTGTGTATAATTAGTTCTTTTATTTAAAGCAAAGATTTTGAATAGAATAACTAATTAGCTGTCATAAATGGCAAATTGAAGATTTTGGCCAGATTCCTTGGGGAGTGTGGGAGGACGTCCCTCCTCCCACCCTGTACTGTACACTCGCGCTCTCCTCATTAGGGTTGTTTTTAGTTCTCCGCAGTGGTAATGAGGAGTGCAGCGGCGGCACTTCTCGGAGCCCCCTCCAACACGGCGTGAAATGCAGGTGGAGGAGCGCTGCCTTCAGCCCCTGCCGCGTGCGCTCGGCGCATGTGGGTGTAGCGGAGGGCTCGCGTGGGAGAGAGGCAGGCCGAGGGGGGCTGCGGGAAGTCGGAGGGGGGTCTGAAAAGTCGTGGTGATATCACTTGTGTTTTGTGCTCTGGACTTGACTGTATAAAATACAGGCAAGCCGCAAAGCCTTGAGGCATATATCATTAGCCAGCAGTCCCGCATTACTCTTTCAGACCAATTAACCTTTAGAGTTGCATTAAAGAAATTAGGTGGTGAACTTCCATGCTTTCAGAGGGGACCGGTAGCTCTCTTGCAGACCAGAGCACTGTGGAGCTGTACGCCATAGGACCATTGCAGATAACTGTTATTTAAAAGCTCTACCATTTATACAAAGTTCCCAGGCTCTCTTGGAATCGAGTCTTTATGAGCAGTGCCCTTAGAGGAGCTGCAGCTGATTGCCATGTGAATAGAAATATCAGTAAAATGGCTGAGAAAAATTTAGAGGTGTACTTAGTGGACACTTGTGTTATAAAGCCAGCTGAATAATTTTACAGAAAGACCCCGACTGAGAAGATACAGGCTGATTAAAGCTAGTTTGTCCGACTGTGAATAGAGGTAAAGTTTAGATTACTCGCTACAATAACAGCCTCTTTAGACACAGCCATAAATTTCAGTATGTCCAGAGGTGGTGTCTATAATTTTTTAATGTGCGTTGGAGCTCCGAGCACTCGGAACAGGTTTTGTTTTGTATTTACCAGCAGCAAGTCTATTAAGTTGTAAAGGGCAAAGACGAGAGTGTAGCTAGCCGAAAATAGAAAGGCTTATCTACAGTTTCTAAGAAAAGATAGCAATGGATGGCTAGCACCAGGAGAGCAGAGAGTACAACTTGATAGTACTTCCAGAATTTGGTAATCAATCAGCACTCCCTTTGTGGTCACATATTTAAACAGACGAGTGTCCAGCTGTTAATTTTTCTACTTCTGCAACACTACTTGTCATTTTCTAATCCTCACCCGCAGAGCACACATGGACGTTGTCAAAGGTGAGCCCTTTGTTTCTTGACAGACACCACGTGCCCCTGATCAAATTGAACTAGGTATCTTGGCATTTTTTGGTGAGTACTGGGGGGAAATGTACACAGAAAAATGAAGCGACATTGCACTTCTGCAGTGGGAAAATTTCCAGAAGGAAAGCGCAGCTCTTCAGGTGGTTTCTACCTGCAAAGCCCAGACTGCTGGGGTTCCAGCGAAGGGAGGCAGGAGGAGGAAAGTGGGGTTTGGTGTGGGCTGTGTCCTCTCTCTGCAAGCCTCCGACCATGAAAGGGGTTAAGCTGCTGAGATGCTCTTGTTGCTTGGAAATGGCATGGCAAGCATGCGAGGAACCCTTGCTGATCAAGTTTGGCAGTTTTTGAAATTTTGTTTCACGCCTTGCCTGCTGTGTCAACTCACCAGCTAATTGCAGCCGCAACTTTCTGTGGTGGTGTGTGTGCTCTGTGCAGACCGGTTGGCTGGGATGTCGGAGGGAAGCCTCACAGACCAAAATGTAATTTCAAAACACTGAACCTGACCAGCAGAGGCTGACCTTGCTCGTTATTATCTGAGTGGGAATAGCAGCTTTGAACATCATATGGTCTCTGAAATGGTACCTTTTTTCATTAGAAAGCCCCCTGCTGAACACTGACCAAATACATCGCTTTTTTTCCTCGCTTAAGGAACTGTTTAAAAATATATATATCTGTTCTTTTGCTAGTTATTAGAAGAAAATCAAAGTGTTACATTCCCCTTATTCGCTGAAGCCGCTCCTAAGACAATGGTGCGCTTGCAGTAGCGGGGGACTGAGACGGCCATGGTGAGAGAGGGCTGCCAGGGCCACAGATGGAACAAGAAGCGACGCTACAGCCAGCCCACAGCTGTCTGGCTCTGCTTGCCACCTCAGGAGACCCTGGTGATCCACCCTTACCCATCAAACCAGTCTCTCCTAATGTCCAGCCAGGGTTTTGTCCCTGCGCAGCTGCCCTTGCCCGTGCTGCTGAGTGGACCCCTCCCTCTGGGTGAGGGGAGCTGTAACGGTGAGAGGGCATGGGTTTCAAAAGCACTTGAGGGGCCTGGGAAGTCCTGTCTGACTGAAGATCTTGTATTTCTGAATCAAGATGATCTCAAACCCATCCCATGCAGCAGTTCTCCTGCAAGGGGGTTTAAGGAGCTGCGGTTATCTAGGCTCTGCATTTTGAAGTCTGCAGCACCTCCAGACGCTGGATCCTGAAGTTGCCTAGATGAACGTTGCAAAAGAATTGTATGCTGACCCCCTCCTTTGTAAGAAATCCTCTTCTGCCTCTCAGGGTATGCAGCTCACATTTAGAGAGACTGTTTGGGTGGTGGGTAGTGACTCACTGGTGTCTAGGGCTCCTATCTTAAAATACAATTCGCACATCTAGGTCTTAGTTTTCATAGGTGTGAACTATTTTCTTTCATCACTGGTACTGATCTTACACAGTTTGCAAATGGAAATTCATGTGTGCGCCTCTTTGCCTCGGAATAAGGCAGCCTTTTCTCATGATGTGCTGTTTTCCTTGCGTGGACTTGGAGAGAACATGTGATGAACGCTTTAAGCTTTCTGAAAAAGAAATTACTGGAAAAAAGTAAAACTTCTCTTTGCTCCTGAAATGTTCTCTGAAAGGAAAAAGAGAAAAAAAAAAAAAAAGAAAAAAAAGGTGCTGCGTCCAGAACCACGGGGCCACTTCCCTCGTTCTTGTAAGAAACTCCCACCAGGAGAACAGGACTTCTGCAGCCTGACCTCTAGCACCCGCAGCAGGTTACGCTTCTGACACTTCCCTGCCAAACGTGTGGGTGTTTCTCTGTGGCTCTGTACGCAGAGTTTCTCCCAGGAGCGTTATGGGTTGCGTGTGTGGCACTCAAACATGGATTGGAGTTTTCACTTCATTATTGCATATTTGTCACTGGCGTCAGAAGTTTGCTCGTATTGACTTTGCAGGCGGGTTTCGAGTGTGCCGCAGCAAAGAGCAGGAGGGCTCTTTAAGCCTTAAGAGTTTTTGAATGTTACTTGACCTGTCTCCGCGCTGCTGAGACCACTTTGATAACAAATGGATCAATACCTCGCTGTTTGTGTAGAGGTGTCTTAAGTGCTATTGTCGTCTGCTTGCAGCTCTGACAAAGCAATTATTGCCGTAGGAGTGGTGGGTTTTACATGCGCTGAGCGTTAGCCACTGTCAGGTCACCCTGGCTTTTAAGGAAGGCAGCAAATGTCACTTATTACAGTGGCACTGACTCGGTCCTCTCCGGTTAAGGGACTGTTAATAATGCCATTATCAGGCAGCTACTTTATGGGACACCCGGCGTTTCCTGCAGAAGTGATGCTTAGCTTGGTGGAAGAGTGTACAACCAGTGACACCTGCTACTGTAGCCAGAGTGTCCCCTCTCATCTTCTCCATGCTGGTTAAGCCCATGACATGCTCGTTACAGGCCCAGCACTGTCATTTCTAGTGACAATTAAAATCAGTAACAAAGTAAAAATCAAGGCTCTACAGAAAATGGGATTCTGGTGCCTCAGTGAGTTGTTTTCTTCTTTCATCATCTCCTGTCCCCTTGTTTTTCCATCATACCTATTGCTTCCATAAAATCCTCCCCTGCCTCCCTGAGAAGGGCGTCAGGTCTCACATCTGTGTCAGTGCTCACCGTGGGAGGCACTAGCTGCTCGGAGGAGAGGAAGAGGCTGGAGACAGCAGTGTGAGGAAGGTGGCCCAGCAAGTCTCCATCAACCTAGTGGTTTGAGTGTCCTGTCACCACCTCCTACCCAATAGCTCGTGCTTGGTTTGTGGTCCCAGCAAGGATTTCCAGGGAGGAAAAAACCTCCTGGTTTTTTATTACCTTCTCCAGTGGTACAAGAGGAGAGGGAAAGCTCTGGTTTGCTTAAGGAGCAGGGCTTCAGTAGTGGTAGAGGGGCACTGATTGGGTTATTCTCAGCAGTCCTCCAGGGCTTTTGAGTAACGCTTACTTTAGAGCAGTCCCTGGGCTGCTCTAGCTTTCACTGAGACCCCTGTGACCAGCAGGATTCACAGAAGAGTGAAAACAGTGGTGTACAACATCTTCTTATACCCACTCCTCTCCCTTCCCCATCGAGCTTGATCCAGCCAAGATCTTGGACTGGAGCTACGTACAGTGTTGGCCCTTCTGATCTTCATAATTGCCTGTGGCAGATAATTAACAACACAAGGGTACTGGTAACGAGGGAAAAAAACAAATGTTGACATTGCAGCCAGTTTATTCTGCTGCAAGACGTTAATTAAAAACCAAAAAGCCTGGTGCTTTGTGTGAGCCCTACCCTTAGGACAAAAGGGCTGTGTTCCTGCCAGTGGCACACTCCCGCTTGCCCTGGGATAGCAAATGAAGTTTAAGTTCCTTTGACCATCAGCTTCTTGTGACGTGAACTCCTTGTAATGAAACCAGCAGCAGCATTTGCTCGCAGGTCTACCGATAGCTCACCCGGCTACCCCGAAGGCAGGCAGCCTGCTCAAGCCGTTTGAGTATCTTCTAAAGGAAACTGTCTGTTTGCGTTGCAGGTGTGCCCATGCTATCTGTGCAACCCAAAGGGAAGCAGAAGGGCTGTGCTGGCTGCAACCGGAAGATCAAGGACCGGTACCTGCTGAAGGCTCTGGATAAGTATTGGCATGAAGACTGTCTAAAGTGTGCCTGCTGTGACTGTCGTCTTGGAGAGGTTGGATCAACTCTTTACACAAAAGCAAATCTCATTCTTTGCCGCAGAGATTACCTGAGGTAAATAGAGGGATGTACTGTGGGCTCTTCCCAAGGCTTCTCAGTGTGCTGCCAGCTCTTTGTCTCTTTAAACGTCTGCTATGGAAACATGTAATGGTGCATGGTCAGCCCTGCCCAGGAGAGGTTGGAGTTTCTTCCTCTGTCGTAAGCATGGCTTTTTATTTGCACTGTTTTGTAGCCAGGGAGGTGGATTCCTATTTTTAGGTCAAGGTAGAAGGAGGAGGGCAGGACTTTATTATTACGAACCAACAAGAACAACAGTGCTTGCTGAGAAAATTGGGAAAAGGCTGCTAATTTTTCTTGCATATCTTTGATGTTATACTCCTGCATATTGACTGAGACCTGACCGAGCCTTTACCTTTCCTTTTCCAGTGATAGCTTTTAGATAGACTTCCAGTGCTTATATTGATGTAAGGCTCCTCCCGAGAGACTGTCTCTTCCCTAAGTAAACAAGGCAAAACAGTCCAAAATTACAGATCAACTTCAAAATTTTTTTCTTTGTGAGAAAGTCTACAGAGACCATCACTAACTCTGAGTTAGAACTACCCTGTCAGTGTGCAATAAAAAACAACACATGGGATTTTTTGCCTGGTGTGCATGGGAGTTTTGTACAAAATACTTTATATAAACACAAATGTATTTTAGGATAACAGGTCTAATGCCAGCATTCTTATGAGGGTCAGACTGCCAAATGTTCCAAGTTTTGCATTGTTTTTTCATTGGAAGAATGTACTTGATCTCCAACTAGTGTGTGTGGGTTTTTGTTGTTCTGCTTTGTGTTTTTTTTTTTCCTAAAGCACTGATAGCATTTGCTACACAACCTCAACTAGCAAACACATCTGAAGTAAAAAAACCCAACATGCTGTTTTAAGATAGGGAGGTAAAATGCCATCTAACATCGTGGTGTGCAGAGGCTGGCTAGATTAGTCTCAATGATCAGATGCTTCATGTGTTTCAATGTAAAACATATTCCTGACAATCTTTAGTAAATACTTTCTTAGTAAACTTGAACAAACAAGTTTCTCCTTCTAAAGATGAGAGATTAAGCACTGAGCCAAACAGAAGAAATAAGTGTATTAGCTGCTGTGGGGAGCTGCCACCTTGCCTTTCAGCCAGGCACGCGAAGATTTTGGTTCCTGTTTGAGCTGAAACTCTGGGACACACATGAAATGTCTCAGGTGAAATTCTGCCGCACAGGCAGCAGTTGCAGGTCCGCTCTGGGTTAGGTGGGATGCGTCCCCAAAAATGTAAGTGAGGAGGAAATTGGGTGGAACACATCTGAAGGGGGAAAGATGGGATAAGCAGCCTTTGGAAAGGGTGCAGCGAGGAAAGAGTTTATCTTCAGTATCATGAAATAATTTTTGTACCTTGCCTTAATACCTGAATATTTACTAATGCCACAAGTCACTTCCTCTGGAAGTATCTTTAACTCTGTCTGTATTCTTTAATACACACCTTTCTAACCCGAAATTAGCATTGTTCACTGACCCTCTGTCAGTTCAGCTGTACTCTACCCGTGTTGTGGACGTAATTCTGATTTGTCAGTGAAGAATAGAATAGCTCTTGATCTTCTCTTGTCAGGGACTGCATCATTTCTTTTCATCATAGTATCACAGTTGAGTCCTGCTAGGTACTAATCACAAGGATCCTCCAAACATTTCGGGAGAGCTTCTTCCAGGAATAGTCTTCCTCCCAGAAAGCATAGGCTGCTTTAGTTTCTGGACTGTTTCTTTATATTCTATCTTATTTATACTTGATCTGTATCTTATTTGCGCCCAGCTTGCCAAGAGATCCAGGTCTCTCCATCAGTCATCCTCCTCTTCATTATTTATCACTTCTCTAGACTTTGTCATTTGTGCACTTGATGAACAGTGTTGTGTGTGTTTGTTGTTTGTTTTTTTTTTAACCTGACCTGAAAGATAGATACTCGAAGTCATCTACACATTACAGAACCCTGCCAGAAATACTCAGCTGGGCGGTGATTCCCATTTACATTTGCCGTTTGAGACCTATGAGCTACCCCACGTCTCGTCCATTTAATGAGCACCATATTGATTTTGGTTTGTTCTAGTTTCTTAACAAAAATAATGTGCAGCATCAAATCGGACACATTAAAGTGCCGAAGGAGAGCAGTATCGATGCTGTTAAACTTAGAACCACCTTTTTATCACTGCAGTTGTTGAGCATTTCTTCATTTCCTTGGCTTTTCCTGAGAATGCTGCTTTGAGGTGAAAAAGCTTAATTTGTGATCTTCTCACTGGCCCTCAGGTGACACAACTTTCTGGGGCACACCAGAAGCCTGTGCTTCTATGGGAAAGAAGCCAGGAGTTGCAGACCTCAGGAAATGGCCCATGTCCCGTCTTTGAGAAGGGAGGGAAGTCCATGACATGAAACATGGAAGGGGACAGTTGGGGCTCGTGTTTGACCATGTCCACACACCTTCTGTCACAGCAGCAATTAAGTGTAGTTCTGAAACAAACATGTTTGGTGCGTGAAAGGGGTCTCGTACCCCTCTGCTTCTGTTTGTTGGGTTAGAATAATCCCTGGTCCACCAAGGGGGCAGCCTGTTGGTAATTGCGCATCATGGTTAAATTGTGGAGAGGAGGTTTACATGGCACAGTAAAACTGGGCCAGACATTGTCTGTGCTAAAAAAATTGTAGGTATTGTGGGTAAAAATGGGGGGCATCTGCCTGTATTGAGTAGGGTACCAAACACTTCATCTGGCTGCACAATCTCTTCTAGGTCTCTGACTAGTCTTAACCTCCTCGGGTTATACACATATATTACACTACTAGCTAATTTCTAGGTGAGGTTTACTACTTTCTCCTTTCCTCCTACCTGAATTTAGCTGTTTATAGCAGCTTTGGCCACTAGAAATATTTCTTACTTGGTTTCTTTTGTTGGGATGAAGAATATCATTGTCATATCCCAGGAAATTTGACCAAGAGTGAGGTCGGAAGGAATAACATGAATTCTGTATGACAGTTGTTAACTAGTGTTCAGCTGTTTAGCCAGCTTTAGAGCTGTGACGTTTTGTGTTCTCGCTAATAAGTAAATTGAGGTGTACAGTACTTTTTAGGGTGGTTCTGCCACAGTCCTGGGTTTGGTTCTGATGGAAAGGAACCCTTTCAGGGTCCTAGGATGGAAATAAGGGTATAATGACTTTGCTACGCAGTCCTGTATTTTATGGAAGTATAAAGCAATTTTTTTTTTACTTTAAAACATTTCTGTTGCCTTCTACACATAGTATTTCTTTCTCTCTCAATTTTAACTATTGCTTTAATAGTTCTATTAATAGAAGGAACTAAAGTTGCCATCACTATCTTCTCTACTGTCTGTTCGCTCCTGGTAATTTGAATTTTTTCATGTTGGAGAATTACCCATTTCCATCATTATATAATTCCTTCCCTTTAATAGTTTTAGACCCTCTACCCACATGTTTTTCTCCTCGTTCAATAACTCACAGTATTAGTTCTAGTAGTCAAATTTTAGCAGAATTAATTCCTAAAAATAAGTTTTCATACTTCACACTGCACTTGCACCAGAAAGAGTACTTTATCTGGAGGACAGTCAAAGGAATTTATTGTTGACCACTTCCTCTGTATGCCTTTGTATGAGAACTGGCTGAATACTGCACTGATATTTAGTTGGTCAACTATCACGTGAAAAATTAAAAGCTAGACTTATTTTTGTGCCCACAAATGTAAATATGTGTATCTCTCGTATCTGAAGTCCAGAAGGAATATTGCTGTGTAAGGACCAGGATAGATCCTCGGGTGTGTTTCACAGTCTCTTAACAGACCAATGTTTCTTTGAATCCACCCGTGTAGTTTGGGCACACGTGCTGCGTTACCTGGTGAGACGCGATTTCCCCTCCCCTCGCGCGGCTCCATCTGTGAGCATGGAGCGGGCTTGTTCCCACCCAGGGCTGCAGAGACCCAGCCGTGGCGCGCCAGCACCAGGCTCCCGCCTGCCTCATCGCTGCGCCGGCCGCGCTGTACAGGGCTCCTGAGCGTTCCGGGCAGCAGGCGCTGCCGAGCGCCCTTCTTCCGCAGGTTTTGGGGAAAAGCAGCTCAGCTGCTGCGGTTTCGCCATCGGCGTGGGACAGAGCGCTGGGACTGCGTCGGCGCTGCTTTGGAGCCGACTGTGTCCCGGGTGTTGGCAGGGCGCTGGGCCGCGGGGCGCTGGGCCGCAGGGCGCTGGGCCGCGGGGCGCTGGGCCGCGGGGCGCTGGGCTGCCGGCCACGTGCGCCGCTCCTCGGTGGGCTTTTAGAAGAAATTTTTCCAGTGTATTTCAGGAGCTGCTAGCAGACCATAGCCTGATCATTTGTTTCAAAAGATAAACTGTCGTCATTGCTTGTGAAGGAACATTTGTTAACCTTCACATTTCATAAAACACTTTCTTGCTCATTTTTTAATCATGAAAGATGAAATTGGATCTCGAGTTGTTATCCTTGCGGTATCACCTCAGTCTCCAGCTGTGTCTAGATGTATCTTTCGATACATTTCATCCGAGCAAATAGATTTACCATTTGTTTTCTAATCACAGCTCCAGCATTCCTGCCTCTAATTATTTTTGATAAGCAAATGCTATTGAAGAAACCGCTTCTGGGACGGAGCGGCTTAGTGTGCAACTCGGATGGCTCCTCGCAGCCCTCACGTAGCAAATTTGTTCCTGGGCGTAATTAAACATTCACCAAGCTCCGGTTCACAGGGACGGTATGGGTGTTGCATCAGGATTTCCCGCGAGGAACTGACAACTTAAATTTCACTGTGAAGTGCTGATGAAGAATGCGATTTTTCCTTTTTACTCGGCATGGTGCCCTCACACAAGCAAAGGCGAGTCAGGCTCTCTTTGACAGGAGCAGAACTGTCGCTTCTGCATTTTTGATATGCTGGTGTTGGGAAAGTTTTTCATCATTTAAACTGATTAGGGCCTTAATTAGACTCCAAAGAAAGCTCAAAACCTGCATTAAAAAATGATGGCGACTAAGTGAGAGAGAAGAGCTGTCCGGGAAGCCCTGATGCTGTTCCCAGTGCGTTTCGTGGAAATTCTTTTCACCCAAGTTCCCACGTATTTTGGTCAGTGCCGCAACCTCAGCACAGCATCGGTGCTGCAACCGGACCGTGGCATCAGTGCCTCTGGCAGGCGGAGCAGCCCCGTGCGCCCCGGCTGAGATGTCCCCCAGCGCTACCATCCCCTGCACTGGTGCCCCTCAGCGCTGTTGGTATCGTGGAGGCTTGAACTCCACCCTGGGCAGCTCCCTAGTCCAGATGAGTCGAGTCAGTTGCCCAGCACGGGGGTTCCTAGTTGCCGGGTACTGGTTTTTGCTCTGCTCCCAATGCTGCAGTGGGCTCATTCTGGTAGTGAATCACTTTGGGAGCCCTTTAGGTGAAATGTTCTGTATTCGGCAAATGTGCAAGGTTTAACTTTGTTGTGAGACCTGAAAAGTGATCTTGCACAGACGCGGGCACCCTGCTCTCTGGTACAGGAGGACGCAGGCAAATACCCTCCTTCTGGTGGGTTTCTGGTGGGTTTGGCCCAAAGCCAAACAATAAAACCACAGGTGGACATGGAAGCGCATGTCTTCAGGAACGGAGAAGCACATGCCGAAACTAGCAGAATTTCAGTTAATCTGCCGGAGATGTCCCTAATACTCCGAGTGTAGCTTCAGCCTGCAGAAGCTGCAACACCATGGAAGCATCAAGGAGAGCCTCTGGGATCTTCTTCTACCAGAGAAGCGTAGTGCGCGTGCAGTCGCTGAGAGCATGCCCTGCCTGCTCTTCAAGGGACATGTTGAGCGTGGGGAGGAGAGGTGCAAATGCAGCATGGCTGAACAAGTGGTATCTGCTCAGAGCCTAAAAAATGTCGCAAAATTGGAGTGCTGCTCTTGCATCGCAACAGGAGGCATCCTGCATGCTGTGTAGGATACCCTCACTTCTACACTTGGTATCTCAACAGATTAAGAAGGGTTAATTTGGCTCAAAATGCAATGTGTCTTGGCAACATTGCTGTGCTTCGTGATGTTAAAGCACACTTTTTTTTTCTCCATAGTAGCTGGTCCAGGGGTTTGCCTTTCAGGATAAACAAGCAATGCTTGGTTTGTTCACTTGCTTTCCCCTCTTCCTGCCTCCTTTCCTTCCCTCTCCCCCTGCCGCCTTCCTTCTCCACAACCTCCCAGTGAGGAGGAAAGCTTATGGGGAGTAGTTCTTCCTGTCTGTGGTACACTAGCATGTCTCTAGCACTTTCAACTTTTCCATTTTCTGACTGCTGTTTTTAAAACTCCCCTGAGAGGACATTGTTGCACATGTGCAACAGTGCCAGAGACAACCGAGACGGATTTTAACGTTGGCTACTTCAGGTTTAGTGTAAGGAAGGCTGGGGCAGGGGAGGAGGACTTGGACTTCTCCTACCTGCTAGGAGTCCCAATCCCCCTGTAAGTATCTGCTGAAAATGTGGAGGGAGAGACCAAAGAAGTAAAAATAAGTGAACATTCAGATGCGTTCTTCAACTGAAAACAGATGCCCTTGAGCAACCTTGAAGTTTATGCCCAGTAATCTCTGGACTAGTGCGGTCAACCGACCAGGGGGCTTTTTTGTACTGCGCTGGTTCAGCTCCTCCTGCTATGCTATCCACGAACGCCAAACCCTTTGGCACTCGAGATGTAAATTCTTTGGGATTTAACTTGAAGGCTTCATGAGGGGACAGCTTGACCAACTTCATTAGTATCAAAATGCATTTCCTTTCCTTCAGCTGACGTGACTTCCCACTGCAGCACTGGCAACGGACCCCTGGACCCTGGAAAGGAGGGTGCACCCGCTGATCGGTATTTACCACACTGAAACGCCTATCGCTAAGGCTTTCTCTAAATATTGCTCAGAGGCTGATTACAGGGAACCTTGAGTCTGAAGTTGCTTTTAAGCTTGTTCTTTTTATCTTTTTAAGTGATGTTCAGGCTTTCACTGCAATTATTGGCATATTCAGTACTTTGGTCAAATCAGACTTGTAGCTCAGCATATTTCTAATATCCACCGATGGGAAAAGTACCGATTGCAAGGTGTTAAGAGCCGTCCTCACTGCAAAACTAGCGGTTGCTCTGTTTCAAATGGTAGGGGCAAAGCCTTTTATTTTCATGAAGATGAGTTTCAGGTGCACAAAGCAAGTCTTGTTCTACAGCAGGTCCTGATGGCGCTAGGAAATAAACGGCAGCAGGCTGGTAGGGAAGGTGCATGGGAAAACCTGTTTCACCTACTAGCTGGAGAGGATGTGAGCATGGGGTTCAGTACCTTTCAAAAACTTGTATATCCGGATAATGTGGATAGACAAACATATAAATATGTAGCTGTACACAATATCTACAAAGGTAGATACTTATCTGTAGATGTTTAGTCCACTTTCAAATCAGAATTCCTGCCTTTCAGTGTTGACAAAGCCTCTTGTTTTGGGGAATTATCAGTCTCAACTCAGCTGTTTAATTTTGAACTTGTCTTGTTCTTGTGGTGTTAAAAAAAATTAAATCCGATTGACGTTCTGATCCTATTCTTTCCGTAACCACTCATTATTTATATGTGCCTGTCCTGGTTCGTCTGGGTTTTTTGTCTCCTGTGAAGTCAACAGCTCCAAAAGTTTCACTCTTTCTATGGAGGGGATATTTCCTCCCTCTTTCTTGATTGCAAGCTGCTAGCTAGTCCGACACCAGGCTCGAGAGAGAAATGCAGACTCTCTCCTTGTAGGCAATGACTAAACCAGATTGTTGCTTCTAGCAGTGACAGAAATAGGCAATCCGGTTCTCAGTTGAGCCACCCTGCACGTTTTGGTCAGAGAAGGAAAAATCTGTTGAAAGGTGCTAAACTTTCATATGTGTTCATATGAGAATTTTCTTCTGGTTTTCCCTACAGTTAGGACTATTTACCGTTCTTTTTTCCCCCAAAACCTGCAGGGTGCTATTGACTTTACTACGGTTTGAATTAACTTCAGGTGTATGCATGGAGCTGGTGAGGTCTGGATCACCATGCAGAAGACCACTTTTTAGCCCAGACAAGACTACATAAAAAGCATCCTTCGACAGTTGCCTACCACTTCCAGAAGCACTCCCTTCTTTTCTCATTAATTCATTTGCATTCACTGCTGCTCCTGTATGCCAATTAGCTTTAATTTTTACTATACACACTGACATCAATGGCCAATGGGAACAGCACGTAGCGGGGTTTTTAGTGTGCCTATAAACTACAGAAAATTGTCCTTGGACAAACTCCTGCTTTTAGACTGGCTGACAACAATAGACATGGTTAAGTTCAGGCTAAGAGCCATTAAACATAATTACTACCACAGGGTAAAAGTTTAATTGTGCTAAATTTTAAATCTGCATAGTCTATGCTTATTTACAAGCTGGCTAGGTCTTCCTGTTACATAAGGGGGAATAAATCTGTACTTAAAAATTGTTGCCTTTTAACTTCAAAAGGAGATGAAAAAAAATGGGGGTTTTTTTAGAAGTAGCAAAACAACTCCAAACTGAAACCTTTCTGTATTTCCAGCTTCTTTTATGCCAATGGCTCCAAGCTGGTAAGTAGATGCTGAGCATCTTCTGATGGATTTTTTTCTAATGTGCTTCACCTTTGTGTACGTGAATGTGCGAGAGAGTATTGCATCTGTTGTGAAGGTGTCTGGGGGACAGAATGCAGATCAGTTTGTTCATGTGGGGTTATTTTAAATTTAACCACAGATGGGGCTTGAGATAGAATATTTTTCCTCCTGCTCCTTGTCTTCTCTTCCTCCTCCAATAATGTTAAGCTCCCCACCTCAGAAAGTTTCAGCTTAAGTAGCTTCTGGGTAAGTAGGTATCAGAGGTGGCAGGTTTTTTACAAGCAAATAAAAAAGGTAAAAGTCTCTGTTCATTTTGCTTTTTCTTCCAGCAGATTTAAAAAAAAAAATCATGTTTGTTGAGCTACAAGTTACAGCATATTTTTAGAAGCATGGTGAATATCCAGGGCTCTAAATCATTCCCTGAAAATCAGATTAAAATTAGGAAGTGGTAGAATAAGTGTGAAATGTTCATCTGTTGGGAAAGGGAGGGTATGGAGGACTGTGAAACTTGATAGAAGAGAAAAAGATTATCACGCTGACTAGCTGGAAGCTACGTTTATGTAGACATTAGAAGGCAACATGATTTCAGCTGGACAGAACATAAGCTTCAGATCTTATGCAAACAGTCAAAGCTGTTTAACAATTGGTTTACCCCCAAAACCCCTGAAAGGAGACAGGTGAATACGATGCCAAATACATTTTTCATGTTTCTTAAGCTAACTGTTTAAATAGTTAAGTGAACATCTGTCCAAATTTCCCCATCATTTCCATTTAGAAAAGTCTCCCATTTGAAGGCTGAAGAAAAGCGCCTGCTTAACAATGCAAATGGTGCTGTCTGGGGCCCCTTTATTTTGTTTAATCTAGATTGAGCTCCACACAACTGTGATGCTAATGAATAATGGATATTTTATACTTGTGCGTGTAGCAGTGCTGGGCAGAGAGCAAATCTAGGATTAACCTCCCAGTTTCCCTGCCTAATATATTGGACTCATTTTTTGAGTTTGCTCTGACTTGGGTACTCTAAAAACAGATGCCTGGTTTTACGGAAAATGGCAAAACTGCGGCAAAAGCTATCGGGTTGTGCTGTGCCCAAGCGAGGGACCGTGGAAGGGGGCAGCTAGGTTGATGGGGGGAGGGAGGGAGGGATGTCTGTGTTAATGCCTTGATTTGTGAGCGGGTGCTGAATGAGAGCCAGGGTGTTTCAGGGTGGAGACCTGTATGCTTTTCAGTGCTGCATTTTTTCAGTCCTGCCTGCTGGCGTTAGGCAGCCGAGCACTGCGCTCAGCTGCCTCCCCTGCCTGCCTGCCTGCCTGCCTGCGGGACCAGGAGCAAGCCCGAGTCAGCTTGCGGGGAGAAAGGGGCTGCCCCGTTACCGATGGCATGGTCTGAGTTTGCCAGTGCAAGCTAGGTAGCTGGGATTTCACTCCGCCTTTCAGCACTATATGATGGACTCATAGTGGAAGAAGTTCTGGTACTCCCTTCGCAGTTTTTCTGTCCTGCAGAAGTGTTTATGTCCAGTTTGTCTTGTTTAACTTTCAGCGAAAACGTAGTGCTGTTTCTTCATAAGAAATCTTGGGGTTTTCCAGCCAGGCCTAATGAAAGGCTCCTGGTACCACTTCTGATGAAAAATAAGGGTAGCCTTTTTCTATAGCTGAAGACCAAGCTGACTTTGGTAGCACAGGGCTGTGTGACGGTGGGAGAGTTGTGTGGAGGTTTCTATAACATTGCTGGGTGTTTTAATTCACAATTACTGGCCAGTAATAATTAGTATTGATTAGCTTGGCAAATTGCAGGTTTAGAAATTGGTTATAGATTTTCCTGATGCTTCTCATCTGCCTGTTGTGGAATCAGCCAGAACCAATGGCTTGAAACAAACCACGAGCCCAAATCTGTGCGGGCAGCGACGCGTTGCACGCACAGAGCGAATGGTCAGGAGGAACCGTACGTCTTGAGCCTCATCGCCCCAAGAATACGGTTTTTATCATCTCCTGAGCAAAGTAACCAACCGCACAGTGTATTGACCCCAGTCTCGGGTGAAACTTGGTTTTGTCTGGCCTGTTGATTCACGCCCCAGCTGGTTCATGCGGCTTTAATGTCGCACTGACGTGCCGCCCCTGGCGCGCGCAGGGGTCTGCGGGGACATCTTGGAGGGGGCCGGGGGAAGGATGCTGCAGTCTTGGTTGAGTCCCCCGGCAGGAGCTGTAACAGCAGCAGACATCTGGGGAGACAGATAGTGAAAGCCAAGATGAAAATGGCAAAGCTTCCAGTGCTGAAGGGCTGTCCTCGAGGACTGGGGAGCTGAAGTGGAACGGCTGAGCATGCTGTTCAGGCCATGGTGGAAGGGCTTAGCTGGCTCCCGGGAGGGACGTGGAGGCAGGAGGAGGGGGGCACAGCCAGGGAGGAGGGCTCGCTCTCCAAGATGCCTTGCAAAATGCTGTTGTACTCATTGTAAGAGAAATTGTGCTATTTTACTATTATTATTTTAAACTGTAGGTAAGTGAGGCTCTTCCTGAGCTTTATTATAGCGTTGCCTGCCAGGGTTGGCAAAGTTTGCAGATCTTCTGCATCTTGTGGTGAGAGGCTGCCAGCCCATCCCTCCGCTGGGTTGTGGCCAAGCACAGACGGGGCAAGCACACGTAGAGGAGGACGGGCAGCTCCGAGCACCTACGCCATCGCTGCAGAGAGGCAGATAGTTTTTGACTGAAATTTTGTGAGCCCCAAAATAGTGCTGTAAGTGTTTAATGCTTTTCTCCATTAGACAGCAAATTAGCCTTAGGCTCGCAAACCAAATGAAGTTTCATCTCGACAATCGGAGCCTGCTCACCAGGCAGTTTTATCCCAAGTTTCTGCACACTGGTTGGTCAGCGAAATGGAGACTGCAACTTCCATTTATTGGTGCAATACAGTATTTGATACTGCTAATTACACTTAATTAGTCCTTCCACCATTTAATTAAAATGGCTTCTAATGATTGTGCTTCTTTGGCAGGCTCTTTGGTACCACCGGGAATTGTGCTGCCTGCAGTAAACTGATCCCTGCCTTTGAGATGGTGATGAGGGCCAGAGATAATGTTTACCATTTGGACTGCTTTGCCTGTCAGCTCTGCAACCAGCGGTGAGGACACAGTTATTACGCACACAAACACAAACCAATTTATACCTTTGCCCGCAAAATAGGGGAAACGTTTGACCACGCTGCCTGTCTGGGGCTCACAGCCTGCTGGGGTGCTTTGGGCTGGTGTATTAGGCTGGGTGATGCACCTAAGTACCTGTAGCCTTTACCGCAAATCCCCTTGGTGCTGGTGGGAGCTGGAGGGGTGGGAGGCACAAAGACTGCAGATCTGGCCACGGTTGTACGCAGCGCAGCTGCTGCCGAATAAAACAAATTGCCTCAGCATCCTTTCAGGACCTACTCTCTTTGCAGAACACAAATGATGGAGAATGGACCTCCTCTGGCAAACTGATGTTATTTTGCTTAAATCAGGTTTCTTACAGGCTCAGAACTGGGAACAACAAAGAAGAAGGACAAAGAGAAGGGATGGGAAGGAGAAAAATACTCGAGATCAGCCTTTTCCAACAGTAGGGACAAATCTCTTTAGCTGTTGTGCAGTTTATAGAGGATCTTGGTGGTATAATTTTGAGTGGGGCTTATGTATTTCCGCTGGGTTTTACCCAGTGGAAAATGCATGTCAAGACGTATAAGAAAGGGTCGTGCACAAAGTTCTCCCTTTCCCTTGGGCTACCCGTAGCCAGCTGAGTTTGGAAGGGCTGTGAAAAAGTCTTCACAAGCGTGCTGTTTGTTGGTCACAGAACCAGATGTGATAGTGTCGCCTTCTGACGCATCCAACCATCGTTGTCCAAGACAGGCCTGAAGGTGCTAGTTGTGCTTACTGCTCGTTCAGTCAGGCTGCAGTGACTGCCCAGGGCCCAAGGGCCGTGCTGGGGTTCCTGTTCTGGGGTTGTGGTTGTGTTTCCCAAAGATGAAACTGGGAGGCAATGCTTCATCCCACATGAAGGTGGGAGAGAGATGACAAAACTCATGGGAAGATGCAGAACCTAATTCTGTAGATGTCAAGCTAAAAGCCTGACTTAAAAATTCGTCACTTGCCCTAGAAGCAAAGTCATGGTGGGATCTCTAATGGAGTAGCCATACACGGTGTGCGTGTGGATGCAAACCCCTGCTGCCTTTCCCACTAAACTCAGGAGACTGTAAACACTGGGGTCTGATTCTCCTCCTGTGCCTCCGACAGCCGCTTAGTTCGTAGGGATGAACGGGATTGTGGCTGGTTGGCACCGGAGCGTGGGAGAGGAGGATCGGGCGAGCCGTTTGTAGCTCAGGTGGCTTTACCCCATCACGGTACTGAAGGCAGGGGCGGTGTTTGTTCGAGGTACAAAACTCCTATGAATATTGGCGGTGTCCAGAGGCGCGGTGGCAGCGCCGAGGTGGCAGTGACATCTAGTGGCTGCAGGCCTTGGGCTCCTCTCTGGAAGCCACGCCATCTCTTTCAGTCGCCCAGTCTTGTTTTGCCACTCCGGTACAGCCGCAGCTGATCAGCCACTGACCAGCAGTGCGCAACTGCGTGCGGAGCCAAGACGCTCCCTCCCCGCGATGGTCTGTCCCACACGGCTGAAATTCCTGGTCGGTTGTGGGGTCTGTCTCCAGGCTTGGAAGTGTGGCAGGGTGCAGCCCTCAGGCTCGGCTTTCTTCAGCCTGCCGATGAAGGCCAGGCAGGAGGGGAGTGCTCCCAACCTCCGTGCCGATGCTAGGGGTAGAGCATCTCAAATGTCCCTTCTGGCAGAGGAAATGGCTCTGGGCTGCATGGACAGGAGTGCTGGGCTGACCTTGGAGCCTGTAGGATGTTTGTCATCAAACCCCTACTTAACCCTAACTTCTCTCCTGGAAAAGCCTAATACCACCTAGTTCTCATTTTCAGGAATTTCTTTTAAATTTCACCCTTTATTACAAAGGTTCCAAAGCCCTTCTCCCCCTCTCTTCCCCCTTCGATTGCCAAGACTGTTACTGCGCTCAGTGCAAAGCGTGGTCCTGCTCTGCCCTCAGAATAACCTCCACGGGCTGTGACTGCCTGGCAGGACAGCGCAGGTAATCCCCCCCGCTCTGGCAGAGTCGCGCTTTGATGCACGAGGGATTTGCCCAGTTTGAGAGGATCTGAGTTTTTCTGGAAGATAGGCTGAGCAGACAGCGTAGAGCTATGTGTAGATTGTTATTTTTGGCTGAGATCAGAAGGCTGCTCCTTTGACTTATTCTCTAGAGATTTTGGCCTGAAAGGGCAGAACGGCAGCGCTCCTGTGACAGACTGCATTGAAAGCTGAATGAAAACAGTGATTTTAAGTAACCCTAATGTCAATATTGCAGAGGTGGATGCTAAAACTAGTTCTGAATTGGAAACTCCACCTGAAACCCCACCTTGTTCTTCAGCTGTGAAAAAAATTGATTATGAAGACATTTCTGTAGTTCTCTTCCAGGTTACTTGCCCTGCTGTCGCTAGACTCTGCCTGTGTAGAGTGCTATATCCATCAGAGAAAAATCTCTAATATTTTTACCAAGTATGCAGTATTTTCATTAGCTTCATTCTCCGAAACATCAGGTTTGCAGCAAGTCCTACAAGGCTACTCAGCCTACCACGCTTTAAACTGTCAGAAGGTCGACGTTGCTTGTCACAATACTGAACCGAAGTTGGTCGCCGCTGGCTAATAGGTCAGTATTAGAAGTGTTGCAGGAAATCCAGCTGCTCGTGTTGCCATTATTTAAAAAGTGGTTTTGCTCAGAAGAAAATCACTCTGTAGAAGTGGCAGGGTAGGTTCAGCGCCTGCTTCTCACTGCTGCTGGCTGGAACTCGATCAGCCAGGCAGGCTCTGCGACAGACCTGCTCCGAGCGCTGGCAGTGCCATCCCACACCTCACTGTGAAGAGAGCTGTGGGCTGGGACACGGGAACCTGCGTCTGAAGTCCTGCATCCACCCCGTTAGATCCTCTGTCTCTAGTTACGATGCATCAGCTGAAGAGATCCCAGTTCACTGCTGGGTTTGCAGGACGGGCAGCTAGAAAGAAATAGTCGCCTTTCCAGTGAATCAAGCCCTTCTCCCAAAACCGCACAGGGTCTCAGGGCACCCCTGCTGTGCGTTTTATTTCCCACATGCTCATACACATTTGTACCCCCTAACTCCCTACTTCTCCATCTCTTCCTTTGGCTTCTCTACACCCAAACCAGGTTTGGCACGAGAAAGTTGTTGGTGACGCTGATGGCAAGAGTAATTTTTGCGTTTCTCTTCCTGGAGATTTATATTGTACTTAAGGTAGGGGTAAGTAGCTGAAAGCAGCTGCGTCTGTTACTTGTTGTGAGTATACCCACCAGTGGGGAAGGTGGTTTTCAGGAGAGTGTGTGCAGTTTTAGGGTAAAAGCTGTCAATTTAAAAATAGATTAATTTTTAGCTTGTAATGTACAAAAAAGGTTGAATTTCAGAACTGCTAACGCACATGCTGCAGAGGGAAGAAGATGGAAAATCTCCAGTGAAATCAAATCAAGTGAGAACCAATGCCCGGTTTTCTCTGTATGGGCTTAGCAAATTAATCTACTTATTTGCAGGTGTCCAGCTGGAGAAAACTTGTCCCCATGTAAAGGAGCTCTAAAATGACCGCTCCTGTTCTTGTCACACAAAATACGCAGTTTTACAGAGATGCTCTGCCTGAAGCTGCCCAGCTTACAAATCTAGACAGATTTTAGACAACGTCCCTGCCAAACTCTGCCAGGGAGCAGAGGAAATGGGAGTTTGAGGTCTGCCAAGTCTCCTGAGGCTGAGATCACCTCCACTGATCTTCCTTCAAAGCCCAGTAAATATTTGGCCTCACCAGAGGGTGGTACCTTCCTGTTCCTGCTGGTTCAGAGCTGCCTTTCAGCCCCAGGGCTGGGCTGACTCTGCTTTAGGGACTCGGGGTGACTCTGCTTTAGGGACCTGGCGCTGATTTAGGGCTCAGCACTCGGGGCAGGGAGGCACAGCCCTGCACTCTGGTCCATCATTGCCCCAGCTGTGTGATGGATAAAATCCAGCCCCTGAATTGGGCTCAAAGATCATTATTTATTATCTTAAGAAGTAAAGATGAGCTGCTGATTCTTGAGCAAGCAGGCAGGGTGAAAAAGCTATTGGTTGTCAATTCACACCTCTCGGATCATATATGTGGAACTTTTTTGACCTTAATGGTCAAATAAAATTGTTAAATATCACAAGCCTCTCTGTCAACTTCAATACAAACAGAACAATTTACATGGTATATAGAGAGCGGTGCCCTTCGCTCAATGAAGATAAAGGTTAGGAGTCCAGCCACCAGGAAATTTCTATTTATTGTTCCGCACTGTACACAAGGGGGTGAGGAAGGACTTAATAGCCAGTCCTTGCCTGGAAATTAGTGTAAATACTGCCTCACCCGAGGGGACTGCGGAAATGGCGGATACCAGCAAAAACTTCAAATAGTCTCTGAGTAATATCGCCTGTTTGATTTCCCAGTGGTAGAGCTGACACCTCTCGTCTGCTGCAGGGACAAACCCCCCCGCTGCTCCTGGCCTCCTGCAGCCGCTGGCTGGGACCTGGCACAGACCGGGCCCCGTGCCCCGAGCTGCTTCCAGCCACCGCAGCCCGGGAGCTGAGCACCGCTGTGCCAGGAGAAGGGACAGCAAAACCCCGGGGCGCGTGCGGGAAGGGGATGGCAGGAGAGTCCATGGCCGTGCCACCAGCCGAGCTGGAAATCAAACTCTGGTCCCTGGAGTCACCTTCAGACCCGAACTGCCTCAAATGCAGTCTGTTCTAACCTCCGTTCATACTTACACCCCTTAATTCTTTTTATCTTCCAGATTCTGTGTGGGGGACAAATTTTTCCTGAAGAACAACATGATCTTGTGTCAGATGGACTATGAGGAAGGGCAGCTGAACGGGAGCTTTGAGTCCCAGGTCCAATAACAAACCCTGCTTCGCTGAAGCACTGTGGGATGGGCGCTTGGCCGCGCGAGCAGCGAGGGCGCCTGTCAGCTTGCCTGCAATATTTTTTTAATTCTTGGTCCAGAGAGGACTATATACATCGTAGTACTTTTCCCCCCCAACACAAAGCAGTTACAATTTTAGATGTACAGTTGTGCCTGCTTAGCTGAGCACTGCATTGCCTGTATGTTTGTGAGTTTTTGGGGTCTGGGGGAGGGCTCTGTACAGTCTGTTTTCTGTATATAAACTGGAACATTTATTTTATGAAAAATGTAATGCAATTTTATTACTGGTGTGAATTAAAAATTATGAATGTTTCCTGGTCATCCTAGCTGTGGTTTGTTCCCCGTGCGGCGGAAGACTGTATTTCCTGGGCTTGATGTCGAGCAGGCGATTAGATATATACACAAATCCCTGGAAGCTGCATGAATAAAAAGAGAGGCAGGAGTTCGCCCACACAAGCTGGGGGCAGGAATGCCGCTGCGGAGTTAGCCCTCTTCGCTTGAACCGTGCAGAGATTCGTCTCCAAAAACCTGCTGTGCTGTACGACGGGAGGGACGGAGCTGTGGGTGGGTGATGGCTGGGAACTGCCGGTGCCGCTGGCTGGGTCCCGCCGAGGCTGCCGTGCAGGGCTGCGTTGCTGGCTGAGAGTCGCCCTGCTTTTCATCTCTATGAATTTAGCCGGAGCTTTTCCATGGCCAGCAGTGCTTGTTGGCCGGCTGACACGGTGTCTCCCGTCTGGGCTGTGAGGAACAGGCTCCCTCCAGCCCTGCCAACAGGTGCCCAGGCATTGATCAGAGTATTAATGCCAAGGCTTTGATAGGCGGTGGGGTTTTCCTGCAGGGCATCGCTTCTCCAGGTCTGAGCTGCTGCGAGAGCTGATGTCAGGGTTCGAACGCCAACGGGCGCTGACGCAGCATCCTTTTCTGCAGCCCTTTTTGCTTACTCTGCGCCAGGTGCTCTGACCTCCCGCATAAGGAAAGCGATCGGATTTGAAGCCTCTCCCGTGGAAAAGCTCTGAACTGTGTTCCTGCTGCGACGCTTGCTGCAATGATTTTCAAGGTTATGCAATTCATGTGAAACCCGCTGGACTGTACCGAACACGTTTCTTTGTACCGTGAGTGTCACTTTAATACAGTGCACCAGTAGCTGTAAAGGATGGCTGCAATTCTATTTATTTTGTCGTCTTGCTTTTTTTAGATTTACCCTGCTTTCCTCCAATAAATAGACACCGAGTGCTTTTTTCTGAGGCGACTTAATCAGTTACTTGACCTGCTTCACATGCATGTTCTCTGAATTGCAAATGTCGCATGCAGCGCAGCTTGGTGCTGCTCTGCCTGTTGCATGAAAAGTTTTTATGTACATCTATGTTGAATAATGGCTAAACAGAAGAAATACACCACCAGGCACTTGGTAGGCTTCAAAGTATTACCTGTCACCTGAGGCCACCTCAAATGTGTGGGTTGGTTGAGTGTTTTTTCTTCATAAACAGATGGTTTGGGTTGGGAAACCCATTATGAAACGTGTGGCCTCATCCCTTCTTATTCCCATAAAAATGGAATAACAATTAGAAAGTCACCTATGGCTGCCTACGGATAGGCTTGACAACCCTTTTGGTGAAGAAGTTCCTGGAAGGAGGAGATAGCCCAGGAACTTGGAGGAAAAAAATGTGTTATGAACAGGTAAATGGGACAAAATCACCAGTAAGCTGAACCAGCTACAGTAAGGTCTAGCCTTGGTAGCTGCCATGTCTCTGGTGCTGGCAGCATGGCGGTGGGGTGTCAATCCAAGCCTGGAGCCAAGGATGAAGCAAGGTTAGCAACGCTAGCTGAGAATCGGCAGCACACTTGAGAGCAGGGAACACGGGGGGTGGGGGGAGGGCAGTGGTCCCAGGGGATGTTACCAGAACAACATGGGTCTCTCCTCCAGCGTGGGGGCAAACATCGGGGTGGTGTATTACGAGAGGCTGAACGCCCACGAAGGGCACCTCTGCCTCCAGGGCAGAGTCGGCACAGGCGACTTCCCTTCAGTCCTGCTCACTGGGCGCAAGGTCCAGCAGCGTGCTGCCTGGATGCCAGCATCCCTTCGGATTAGTCAGTGGGCCCCGACACGGGATGTCTGGAGCCCTCCTTCGCTTGTGCTAGGGCAGCACAGACCTACACCTTGCCAAAACACCCTTCTGTTGGGGGGAGCGGTGTGTGTTAGTTACACCCGGGGCCATGACTCGCGTGCAATGGCACTTTGGGCATCTGGTTGCCTCCTTGCGCTTCTCCTTGCCGTGAAATGCAGGCAGGGCTTCCCCGCCAGGGTGCAGGGGCTTCGCTTCTGATGGGCAGCCCTCGTGATTTGTCCCTGGGGCTGTAGATCTGATTCCTTACGCCTGATGAGGAGCTTCACGATGCTGTTCCATGCAAAAGCCGTGGCTGGCTGGGTGGGAGGGAAGCCTGGGACAGGGCACACCTTCTTGCTGTTGAATGGGGTGAGGCAAATGGCCAGTTGTCTTATATTTAAAAAAAGGTACAAGTGAGAAATGGTGCAGGATCTGTATCCCCCCTCTTCTGTGCCTGAGCCACGGACAAGGCCTGCCTGCCACAGCCCACGGCCCGGAGAGCACTGGAAGTGGGATTTCTTTAAAAATAAATATCCCAGGAGGACAATGCAATCATGAATTTTTTGTCTGAACGCTGCAAATTTGCTTAATAGAAACAAGTGCTGGAGTGCAGACCTGCTGTTGAATAATCACTTCCACTCTACGGAGCAGAGCACAGAAACCTTTTGATGGTGTTATAGTCATCACTTGGCATAAATATTCATTCAAGGAATCAGAGCAGAGTAAATGGCATTTTAGACTCTAATCATTTAGTATTAGCAGATAGCCTTTTTACTGCTAAAGATAACCACTGCTTAATCAGTTTAGTGACCACTGGCATACAGTATGACATTTAAGCTTGTGCCTCGGTCCCCACGGTGAGGACACGGCAGCCGGTGACCCCTCTGCCCAAGTCCCCGCCGTTCCCGAAGCTGGCTCAGCCGCTGCCAAACGCACACCACTGGCGTTAACTTCCGAATTATCTGCCGTTGGCCTCCTTATCGTAGATCAAAGTGGTATTTTAAGTTCATACTACAAGTGTGAAAAATCTAGGATCTCTTCTCTCTTTTTTTGGGAGTTGGGGCTAATGGCTGATCACAGCACAGTCTGACTTTGAGATTAAAAACAAGCCAGTATTTAAAGGCAATCAGAATCTCAGGCTGCTTCTCCATTCATCTTTAATGCCGGTATAATTGCCGCACAGATTCTGGCTCTTCTTCCAGTCTCAATTTTATTTCTTTTTTTGGTGCGTGCGGCTGTCTGTCAGAGGGATGTTACACTTCCCTGAGCAGCGTCAGCACTACTGAGGGCTCCGCTACCGGCAATCCAGCTCGCCCGGTTTCATATCTTGCCAGACAAGTTAATCTAATATTAACAGCGGTTTGTTACCTCGTTGTTAGCTTAATTTACTTTACAAGAAATGCTATATTTGCATTTCACCCCTCCATCACTGGCTTGCGAACCGTGCTTCCCAGTGCCAAGGCGGGATGGCTCGCGCCGCTTGGCGCAAGTCTCCCAGCGTGGCTCTGTCGTGCAGAGGAGGGGGCCGTCACCCCCACCAGGCATTTTCGCTAATTGCCCGGGGGGGATGAGGGGAGCTTGAAGGAGGATTTTTGAAAGCCACGGAGCAGGTCCTGGAAATGCAATATTCAGAGCAGCACAAATACCGCTGCTGCTCTTCCAGTAATATAGCTGAGTCGTAGACAGTAGTTCTCCCTGGTGGCAAACACATACAGTAAATGTCTTTAGTATGGAAATCAGCAGACATACGGGCACAGCGGCAGACGTTTGCAACACCAACGGGTTCCTCAGGCTTTTAGGGGGTGCTCCCGCGCCAGCCCCGGCCGCACGCCAGGAACTTGCCGAGGTCTGTCCGCCAGCATGGCGGGGGCCATGCGCCTGGCTTCCAAATTGCGGGGCGGCGGGGGTGTGGAACCACGAGCAAAGACTCCAAGCAATCGCTCAACAGCCGCTTCCCCGAATGCCGCAGCTCTCGGACGGGAAGGCTTTTCTCCAGTGGCCAAGCAGAGCTGTGCCGGCTGCGGGTCTGGGAGGGGCAGTGCGACGGGGCTGGGGATGCCCGATGGTGGCAGTAGGTGACATCAGTGACACGGTGCCCAGGGCTGGTTCAACCTAGGCTGTGGGACGTGGCGTGGCTGGAGATGGGGATGGCTTTTGTGGGTGTTAGTTCCTGGCTTAATTCCTGGCTAGCTCACTACGGGCCGCATTGCCAAACCCTGTCCCTCTTTCTGGGGCGCTGGCTTTCCCCCCGCTCCAGCAATCGCTGCCTTCTGCTGGACAGTCAGCGAGTGGCGGAGGTGCCTGCACGGGGTTAGTAAGGTTATATCCGAAAGGGAAGGGACAGCAGCAGGGTGATGCCACTGGTGTCCCCATCAGCCTCTTGTACAAACACAGGACAGGGGAAGGTTGCAAACATTTTGCGAGGGAAGGCCATTTGGATGCGGAGCTAGTCCCCAGCCCCCTGTCCCACTGTGCCCCAACTCATCAAGTCACTCCAGCTTCTCCTCTGCTGGCGCTCGTGTCTCTGGTCAAGCCACGTCTGAATTGACCCAGGGAGGGGAAGCTGGGGCTGCACCCCCCGTGCTCTCCGTAGGCAGCAAGAACCAGCCCCCAGGGCGAGGTATGCCCTGCAGGGCTGATCTCCTGCCCACCAGCTTCCAGGGCAGTCCCGGTTCGCACAGCTGCATTTGGGTGTCTCAGCTTACAGGAACTGAATGACTGTGTCTGTCTGTCTGTCTTGCTCCGGTTTTAATAGCAAAACCCTGAAGGATGCCAAGGACGACCGTGGCCAGGCTGAGACGCCTGGCGGGGTGGCCGCTGCGTGATGCTGAAGAAGGTTTTTAGTGAAAGTCTGAGAGAAAGCAGGGCTGGAGGAGGAGGAGGAGGAGGAGGAGGAGTGGTGGCTTGGAGCAGGGTTTGGTCCTGGAGAAGCAGCGGGAGCCAGAGAGGTGGATCAAAGTGGGGGATCAGCCACGGACAAAAGTACCAAATATTGGTAAATTGTGAGCAATTGGAGGGCAAGTGCCCAAAACTGAGGTCAGTTTTGCCACAAAAGCACTCTGAAACACCTCAGAAGTAATAGAAATATAAGTGTAAATATAAAGAATATGAATAACAGTAACAATATGAATGACAATATGAATATGAATATTAATATATTGTACTGATCACAGCCCATGGCTTTGAGGCCAGTGTGAGCTCCTGCGCCAGGGCTCCTGGTGCCAGACCTGCTCCCACCGCTGCCTGGAGAACCGTTAGCTCAACACGTAAGGACAGATGCTGCCAAGCAGGCACACAGTGTGCAAGCTGGAAAAGGAGCATGACTCAGACCCGGGGACATGCGTGCACACTTACACACACACACACACATACACACATCCTCTCTAACCCATGGGCAATTTTTCCCCAGATGGTGAAGGGGAGATATGGTGGAGGGGAGGTGGCAAGGGCTCTCCTGAGCAAGCAGCGTGAGGTGTGCTGTGAAATGAAGGTGCGCTGCTGAGGAGGGGCGTGACGGTCCAAGCCTGTGACCAGGCTCAGGAGTGCCCACAGCAGACTTGAACAGATGGGCTTGTGGAAATTTGTGGGCCACCAGAGCTGCCCCCGGCCATGTTAGTGTTCTCTGGGAGCCCCGTGAGACCCAGCATGACGCCGTCCTGCCCGGGCAGGGGTGGCAGGAGGTGCGCAGCAGCCCGAGCAGTGGTGCAGTGCATGGGCAGCCCCCCAGGGCAGCTGGTGCTGGCTGCAGCCAGTGGGCGCAGGGTGACAGCATGCCCATGGGCTGCAGCATGGCCGTGGTCATCTTGCATGCCCTGCAGCACTGCAGCGATCCGCATCTGAGCCACACCGTTGACAGGCCACACGACGCTGAAGTCCCAGGAGCTTCCTGGCATGAACGTTTCAGTAGGGAAAACGAATTCATTTTGGGAAGAGCAAAAAGTTGTTGGGTTGCTCCTTTTCTTTCTTAGAGCACATACCCGTAGCTCACACCTTTTCTTATGGCTAAGCCACACCAACCCAAGCCTAGCCGGGCAAACCCGTTGATCCCGCGCAGGCTGGCCAGGAGAGCGCTGGGGAGGCTGGTGCTGCCCGCATGCTGCCCGCTGGCTGCCCGCAGGCAGGCACCAGGGGCTGGCTGCTTGTTCCAGCCCTGTACTGCTGGAAAGAGACGTCACTAATGCAACCTCAGCTTTTATGGGCAATTTTACTAAGAAAAAGACCTTGGGAATAGCTTTATTATTATTAAATAGAATCATGTATTTACTTAAAGGTCTTGACATCCCTGTAGAAACCATAGAAAACTGTGGTTTTATTTAATGCAAACTTTGCTGTTCAAAAGCAGAGTTTCACGCTGGGGCTTGTCCTGCGACCTGCGGGTGCATCCCGGCAGCGGGTGCTTGCATGTGCTGCGAGCACCAAGACTCCCTCGGGTCTGCCCTCCCTCTGCAGCTCACCCGGCTTTTCTCACCCTTGAGATGCTTCTCTGTGCACTTTGCCACCAGTGGCTGTTCCAGCGTAGGGGGCCTGGCCCTGTCACCAGCCGGCTGCTGGGGCCGAGGACAGGCGTTCGACCGCGCTGCAGCACCCGGGTGTCTGTGGGCAGATGGGCGAATGGTGCCAGGCGCAGAGACCGTGCCGCCCGTCACCACCAGCTTTTAAGAATGGCTTTTCAATGATCTGTTATTTAACACAAGTAACCCCTGTAATGGTCTCACTCTAACAACTGCACTATAGTATTGAAATTTAACCGACGGCAGCAGGGGAGACTTCTGTTTGCGGTTTGGTTTTCTAAAAAAAAAGCATATCTCTGTCTGTCATCGTTTATTTTTTTTTTAAACTATTATTTCTTAAATCCTTGCCGAGCACAACGCAGAGATGCAGCGAAGCGCCTCGCCTCGGCAGGGCACACAGCGCAGTGACAGGAGCCCTGGGGGCTGAGGCGATGCCCTCTCCTCCGCCTGCCACGGAGCGGGGGAAGGTGTCCCGAAGGTCCTGATGGGAACACAGCTGTTGGGGACACACCGGAGCAGGTGGCCTTGCCGCTGCACCCCAGAGGAGGCTCTGGGAACCCCAGCCTTTGGCCAGAAGAAACGCCAAAGGCACCGCGGAGCCGCGGCCGCGCCGGCAGGCCCCGGGGCTGCTGCCCGCCACACTGCGCTGCGACCCCTCGTCCCGGCGGGGAGCCGCCGCCTCATAAATAGTTCCTCAGTGTAATGGCAATGTTGTAAAACATGAATATTTAGTGCAAGCGTAATAGTTGTTTATTCACACTCAAATGTCAGCTGGTGAAAACACATTTAAAGGCCGCCTTTCCCGGGAAGCACAAGCCGCTGGAGGAGAGTGGTGGCAAAGGCGGCTCCAAAAAGTCACACTGCTGCTTGTCCCACTGGAGCCCGGCGCTGGGGCGACGGAACCCCGCGCTCTGGCTGCGCCGTGCTACCGCTCGCTGGGGACCACTCCTGCAGGAGCCAGCACCCTCCTGCCCTCCACAGCATCATCTCCAACCCGCGGAGGGTTGCATGCTTACGCCAGGGCTAAATCTGGCCAAAACTGTGCTGGTTCTCCTGGTATGGCTGTGTAACCCACGCAGCCGCGGCGCGGGGAGGCCAGCGGGGCGTGCTGGGGGGTGCGCGCCCCCAGCACGGGCTGTGGGGCGGCTGGCGCTTTGCAGGGCAGGGCTGCTGCAGTGGTGGGTGTGGGGACGCAGCAAGCCGAGGGCGCAGGCAGGGAGAGGTGGGACCGCCTGCCCGCTGCCTGCCTGCTCCTGCTCACTAGCACAAACATTCAACACTTGAGAAAGGAGAAAAAAGAAACAAAAAAAAAAAAACAAAAAAAAAGAGAGAGAGAGAAATAAATTATCAGTAAAGCAACACAAATTTATGAAGGACAATTTTTTTTTGCTGTCAATATGCACAAAGAGGCAAAAATTGGAAGCTTTTGAGGAAAGAAATGCGTCTGAACTTCTGAGCAAGCGAGGAAGTACTGAAAAGCCCCGCATTGCCGAGCTCCTCTGAGGTAACTTCTGTGCTCAGAGAGAATATTTCAGAAGACATTTTATTCTTTAGAAGATGCCAAAAATGCAAGACTTGGCACTTTAACAAAACAGAAAAAGGAAAACACATAATCTTCTTAACTAGTAAGTCTTTGAGCCCAGGATCACATTGTTGCCATATAATAAAAAGGGATGTTATGCAGTAATTTGGGCAGTTAAGAATTCTGTGCATACTCAAAATCATGACATTTCAAGGACAATAAAGTTGGCTGGCTCGTGGCCATTGCCCATACGAAGAGAAAACAAAAAACCGGATTGTCAGCTGGTTATTCATACCGCATTACAAAACAAGCCTCCCAACAGGCAAACACTCTTTATTGCTTGTGTTTTTGCTCCAGAAATATATTTTTTAATTAAAAAAAAAAAAAAAAGTTCTCGCAGCATTCATCTTACAAATGTTAACCCCTTAAAAGACAATTCTGACATACTTTGCCGCTGGCTTTTCGACTTTATAAATGTTCTACAGACAAGGAGAAAATCAGAAAGAAAAATTTATTTCTCACATAGCACGAGCTGTCTGTTTCTTTCTGGGGAAAGAAATAAATAATCAAGGCATTCAAGACAGCTTTTATGTGATTAGTCATGTGGGATGCGATTAATCATCTGGGATGCTTTGATTTTTGGGATGTCTGACTTGAAATAATGCCTAGGGTGCCGTTTTCTGGAAAAAACACGTGAAACCCATGATCGTGTGCCAAGTGGGGCCCCAAACCTGCAGCCGCGGCTGAGGACGGCCCCGGTTTTGTGAGGGGCTGTGGCACGGAGCCGGTGGCACCAGCGTGCCGGGGAGGTGGAGAGGTCAGCCCCTGGTCGGCCAGGGCTGGTGGCCAGGCAAGACACAGAGCAGAAGGGCACCCACCATGGGTACGGCGTTATTTCGGCTTGTGGTGGTATAACGCCGCTTTGCCGTGACCTGCTGGGTCACTCAGGCTCCCCCACTGCTGTGTTGTCACTGCGGTATGTGCTTGTGCACAAATGACGGTTTCTTTTTGGTTTTACAGATGCTTCACACCACTGGCAGGCGCTGCTGCTTGCCCACACTGCTGTCCTGCTTTCCGGAGGCCCTGCGTCCTCAAGTTTAGCCAGGAGCCAGGAAAGCCGAGCTCTGAGCCACACACTGCTTAACACCACACTTTCATCATTTCATGGCTCCTGACTTCCATGATTTAATTTCTCCCCAAAGGACTTTATTCTGGCTTTTAAATAAAAAATCAGCTTTCTAATAAGTCTCCATCTTGCAGAGTCACTGTCCTTTTTAGAAACAGCTGAAGCACCATGATTATTACATCGCTGGACAAAATTATGCTGTATGAAATCCTGAGAAACTACTAAGCACCTGCCTGGAGCTTGATCAAAACCCTGACTACCCCTCTGTGGACCTCACCAAAACACCAGCGAGGATGGAGAACCTCCCCAGCATGCGTGAGTATGTGCTCAACCCTCGCTGGGTCATGCTCAGGGACCATGTGGCCACAGCACGACGGCGAGATGCTGCAGGGACAGTGTCCTCCTGGCCGGCACGGCCATGGGCAGCACTGTGCTACGTGACTGGCCACAAGCCACCACCCCACCATCACTTCAGTGTTCACTTCCAGCAGGTGACATGCCTCTGGTCCCTGGTGGGTCTTATGGATGAGGGTTTATAAAAGTGAGAGCTATCAGCCACATAGATCACCCTGATGGTCCTTCAACTGTATTTATTCATGTATTTGTAGAGGAGCAGGCAGTCCAGGAAAATTAAACAGAAGCCTTCCTTGCTGGTGGGGGGAAAGGCAGGGTTCTGTTATGCGGTTTCCCACAGGTCGTTAGCCTGTCTCTTTAATTGTCCCAAGTGGCTGTGCTGGAACAGCTGTGGGTTGTTTGCAGCAAGGTGCTCAGGGCTATATCTTCTGCAGGTGGCAGGGTCTCTGGTTTGGAGAGTGATGCTGGGAGTGCCTGGTGGGAACAGGTATGGTGGTTTGATATTCTGGGCTTTTGTTGGGGCTGAAGAAAGTGCAGGAGGTGGCTGGGGAATGGGCAGAGTCTTGTGGGGAGGGAAATGGGGGTGTGCAGGTGCTGTGCAATTCTGACCTCTTGCTTTTGGAGGGGTTGTCTGTTGTTTGTTTGTGGAAGCGCGCCAGGATAGATCCTGAACTGAGGCAAATTGACTCACCTCCTGTCAGGTCACTCTATTCTTCTCATCTTTTGAGTCCTGGGTCAGCTCCCTACTCCTCTGTAGTAGCTCTTGCTTTCTGTGCCACTGGTTTCCACCACCACTTTGCTCACTCCTTGTGTTTCTCCCTCTCCTCCCAAGTACTTGAGCATCTTTATTTGTGGTGTTATGTGCTCAACCTGTGTTTTGTGTTTTAATCCATGTTGGTCTCTTCCATGGCTCTGTGTATACCTGTCATTGCCTGCGTATGCCTTGTTTTGATTGCACGTTCTCTGGGACAAAGCACAATGATGCCTTTTTGTGGACAATTAAATTTGCCTGGGTGCGGTCCAGTGTGCGGGATGACCCGCACCATGTTGCACAGGAGGGTATAAACTGCCTGGATTTGCATGCAGAGCTTGTCATCTGCTGTGAATCATTTTGGGATGCTTTTGCATGAGCAAAGCTGTTTAAAAATAAATTGTATTGTATTAGACTAATGGAAGACAATAAATTCGGCTGGCCTTTTAGCTTAAAATTCATCAATGTCTGGAGCTGGAAGGGGGGCAGGAGCTGGAGGACATCAAGCTACTGGGCAATTAATGGCCAGGAGCTCGGCACTTGCCAGGCTGCTGCGATGCCCGGCTGTCTCACAGCGCTGTGGCAGCGTGAGGACAGCACAAGCATTAAATGCCTCTTAAAAAAGCTAAATGCTACCAAAAAACCCCCTCTCTTTTAAACATCAGTTAACAAGATATCCCTTAATCAAAGTCTGTTCTAAATTGCTCTGTGCAAGAGGACTATTGCAAGATTAAAAACTTTTGAATTATTGAAGACTTTCAACCCCGATGGTGTTTGCTGTCCCCTGCAGTGTGGCAGGGAGAGCCCCTTTTTGGGCATAATTTCCCCAAGATCAGAACATGCTGGTCCTGTGCTGGCTCGGGCCAGCTCTGTGGGATTGCAGAATCAAGTCTGATGTTCAAGCAGTCTTTCACTGGGCATTTTGGGGGAGACAGCACAGAGAGCGCATGGCCCACCTCCGCACTGACCTGTGGTGGAGGACAGGGCTCCTGGGGCAGTGCCGCCTCACAGGGCTTACCCTGCAGCCCGGTACCGCAGCTTGTGATGGGGATGATTTGCAATCAGAACCCCTGGCTTGGGAAATCTGTAGGAAGAAGCACACTGCCTGTAAAGGCAGCTTTATGGTTATTTCTGGGCATCACCACCTGCTCTGAGCACCAGCATCCTGCTCCCCCGTCCCCTCGCATCCCCCGGCATATGCTCCCTTTGCTTCCCCGCTATTAAACCGCCGCAGACAGACCGTGGCACCAGGTGGCTCCGGCGCTGCTCCAGGAGAGCATCCCTGCGGCGTGACGGCTCCCTGATGCCAAGCCCAGGGCTGCGGCACAGGCTACTTGCTTGCGTTAAGGTCTGGGGGCTTTCCCCCTCAGGCCCCACAGGCGGGTGATGCTTCCTCACCCCAGCACTGCTGTAAATTTTGGGTGATTCTAGTAATTTCTGTGGAGCCAGGCCTGATTGATACCCATGTGTGTGGGAGGAGAGGTGAGTGTGGGTTGTGGAGAGAAAGCAGCTTATTAGTAGAACAAATAATTCACAGTGAATAATTTCTTCAACAAATATAGCTCCTATTTCTGAGTGTCTGCACAGAAGCTGTGCTTTTCCCCAGTCTGTTGGTGTCCAGGATTAATGGATGTTGCTTATTTTCCTTTTGGGTTGGGCTGGGTGAGAGCGCACCGGCTGCGCCTGCTCACACCAGCTCCTGACTCTGGTACCTTGTCAGAGTACCCCAGCATGCTGCTCCTGCCCAGCCACAGCAAAGGTCCTAAAATATCCCATTTCCTTGAAAATAGGGCAAATGCAAGGACTTGTGTGGATGGGTGTAATATTCACCTAACACAGCAGCCTGTGCAGGCAACCCTTGATCACTGATGGAAAGTGAAGACAAAACCCATCTAAGCAGGGCTGCTGCAACCTCCCGTTTAAACTCACCTGACTGTTTGAGAAAGTGTCCTGGATATATCTGCCCAGTGATTCTGAACTTCACATGTTCAAACTGCTACAACTGGTAGTTTTCTTTCACATCTTCCATGATGCTCAGCTGGGTGGGAGGAGGAGAGGGAAGCCAAGAACTTAATTTATGGGAGGAAAAGCTGCAGCAGTCAGATGTTTTGTCCTCTGCCACTTAAGTGCCCACTTGTTGAATGGCACTTTTGGTTGATGTCATTTGCTGGCTCTGTGAGCAGCTTCTTCCAAAAGCTTGTTCTGAGGAAAAGTGTGTTTTTAAAAATGCATGTGTATGATGTGGAGTCTGCTGTTACAAGTGATGAGTCTCGAGGTACTGGAAACTCAACTCCCTTATTGCTGGTAACATGATTGAGCAGCACTCCTGAAACTGGCCTCCCTCACCCCGCCAAACCTTGCACTTACAGCAGGAGATACAGGCTGTGAGAAACCTGCGGATACATGTGTTGTGCTTTGCTCTGTTGTTCCTCCTCACACAGATCACTGTCGGTGCTGATCTGCCCTAAGGTAGCTCTGCTCATCAGTGCCCACCCTGCCCCAAATCAAGGTCCCAAGGCGGTAACTTGGGTAGATGTTTATTCAGGAGCAAGGTGTGATAGGTAACCACCTACCTGTATATATGGCGATGGCTGACTACACTAGGCAAGTAAAATAAGCTCAGATTTTATCCCCATTAGCAGCAGCTCCAACCAGAACATCCTTGTGGGGGCTGACACAGCAGCGGGCCCCAGGGCTGCAGCTGCTGAGAGGGGAGATCTGGGATTAGGAGACTTGTCCCCTCAGTGTCCTGCTCGCAGCCCGCCGCCCCTCACGCCACCTCTGCCCTGGGTTTTTTCGCAGAGTCACTCCTGGTGACTTCTTGGTTGCAGACCAACGCTCAGCAGCGTGGCTGCTCCCTCCCCGGCACCGCGGTGGCTCTCCCGGCGTGCGTGTGCCGCACAAGAGCCGTGCCCAGGGGTTGTGCTCAGCGCTGTGTGGCAGATAAATCTGTACCTGCGGAGCAGGGAGAGGCACGAGTACTGCTGCCCTGGTAAATCACGCTGCTCAGGAGTTCAGTAGATTAACTTTCTAGTCATCCCAGGTCTTTTAAAGGGCTCTTCTTTTTTTATTATCCAATTAACTATACATGTTAATAAGAAATTTTCTCTTATATAAAATCTGAGCAATTTTTTTTCCTCTCTGCCTGGAGTGACATAAATAGACCTTTCCACGTATAGCTTCAGTGCCCTGGGACTGATTTGTGGATATATATTGCTGCTTAGAAAGA
Source organism: Psophia crepitans (assembly GCA_013399095.1). NCBI lineage: Eukaryota > Metazoa > Chordata > Aves > Gruiformes > Psophiidae > Psophia > Psophia crepitans. Next base: position 160,502 of record VWZZ01007653.1, on the reverse strand, counting down.
CTATAAGTTACAGGTGATTGTTTGGAGGACTTCAAATTACCACCACTCATATATATGGATATATAAATAAAAAATGAAGCTTCTCGGGAGATTCTGCATAAACAATTTTCTTGGGAAGAAAAAGGATCCTCAATAAATAAAGGGTTTTTTTTATATCTATACCACTGCATAAAGTACAGGTAGATTATTTCAGTCCTTCATTTCTATTTCAGCCCTTCATTTCTATTTCAGCATTTCTGGACTATTTCCTCCAACATTTTATCTTTCTTCTTCCATCATATAAATCCTCATATATTCCGTTCCCAGAGGGATCGGCTGGTTTGGGGTCTGGAGGCAGCGGGAGCTCTGCCACCCCAGCCCGGCCTGCCCCACCGCCTCCGAGAAGAATAGGGACGAGAAGGATTAGCTCTGGCTACCTTAATGAAGTATCGCTCCAGCTCCGAAGTCTCTCACAGAAAACTATGCATACGCACAGAAAGGAATACTTTTGGAAGCTGCTTGTGATTTTATTGCCTCGCTGCTGGGGAGGCCTGTCTGGCAGCGGCCTGCAGACACCTCAGCTGCTGGGAGCTGCCGACAGCGCGTGCCCTCAGCATTTGGGCTTCGTTAAAGCCAGATAGCCCTGCAGTCACTATTTCACTCGGAAAAATATTTGTATAGAGTTTGTTGGCTCTCCTGGCCCACGACAGAGCCACGGCTCCCCCAAACCAGGACTGCAGCGGCGGGGTGGGTCTGCAGCAGCAGCTGAGGGCACATCTGCAGGGCAGCCCTGCAGCAACGCCAGAACCAGCACCCAGGGCTGTGCATCCGCCTGCGATGCTTCTCCAGCCTCTGGCAGCCCGTGCTTCAGGGGCGGCTGTAAGGAAGAATCATGTTGTAGCCCTTGAGAGACCTTTTCTGTCATGAATTTGTTCAGTTGCTTTTTTTTTAACTCGTATGAACTCTCAGGTATCTGCAACGCTTATTCCATGGTTTTGTGATTTATTCTTTTTCAAAGTTACAAGCACATTAATGCAAGTTTAGATGACTTCACATGACCTGGAAGTAGATAATATAGTGGTAGGTAATGCTCTGTCTCTCCCATCAGAAATCAGGAAATAAGTTGTTTCTAGTTGTTTGTTTTAAAGCTAGGAGCGAAATCTGCCTCCAGTTACCAGCATCCATTTCCAATATAATTTAGGGGTTTAAAATGAGCACGACTTGCATGGAGGAAAGGGGATCTCTATGTAAAAAGAACATGCTTTTAATTGAGACAAGTTGATCCGTATTCCATTACCAAATCCCGTCCAGCGGACACCGTCCCCTCGCAGCCAGGCGGGATTTATCACCTCGGTGCTTGCAGGGTCCCCTGTGCTGCTGCTCTCCCAGGGAGCTGTGAGAGGAGCGAGGGCAGGATGGGCTGCTGTATATCACCCATCTCCTGGTTGCCAAATGATGATTCAGATTCACACCGAGATCTATAAAAGTCAGCGGTTTATTACTGTCTTGTATTTCTGTATTAACCACCTCATTATCATCCCAAATGGAGTATAAATCCAAGGGTATCCAGTTGCTCAAGCCCATGAGCTAGCGCTCCCCCCCACCTCTTGCCGTATAAATCTCGTCTCTGCGTCACAGGAGGGACCCTGTGGTTTCCGAGCTCGGCAGCAGGCGGTATTGATAAAGTACAAGTTTCCTCTGCTCGGGGGCAGGCCAGGCATCGCTCCGTATTTCTCCCTGCTCCTGCAGCCGAGCCACCGGCATGGGGGAGCAGCAGCGCTGGTGTTCCCTGGGGACCCCACGGGCACGAAGCTGTGCTCGCTGCGGCGTTGTGTGCCTGGCCGCTGTGTGGGGGGAGATGTGCTAGTCCCTTGGAGGATGGTCTGTCTCTAGTGCTCGGGGCTTTTCGTGTGGGCAGTGGCTGTGTTTAGCCCTGCTGATGCAAGGCCAGTTTCCAAGTGGCTGGGAACCAGTTGGGGCGAGCCCTGCGCACCCCTGCCTCAGCGGCGCGCTGCCTGCTTTAGGCACTTGCCATCTTGCTCTTGTGATGGAGAAGGCCTGAAATAAAGGACTAGGCTGGGTTAGATCACATCGCAAGCAGCCACGGCTAGGAACAAGGACCTTTCCGGGATGCCCCCTGAGGTGCGTGGGGATTTGCTGCTTTGGAAAACCCCGAGGATGGCCAGTCAACCCCCCTGATATGTTGAAAAGAGCTTTTATGTCAGGTTCATAGTTCACTGTGTGGCAGAGTCAAAAATAATTGCCAGAGGAGGCACGTGATCTTTTGAGCTTTGCCACGATGATGAGGTCTCATCCCCGGGAGCATGTGCCATTAGCAGGGAACTTTTCCTGTAGTTCAAGGCTAACGACTGTGCTTTTAAGCATGGGTGAGGAATGTTGCTTTTAACAATGAGGTATAATTTTCCTAAAATAAATCAGGGGGAAAATGCAACCTTTGGACCAAGCCCTCCCAAAGACGGCAGCTCTGTTGGCCTCGGAAGGGTGACGTGGGTCTGCAGCAGCCAGGGCACTGGTCCTGCAAATGAGAGTTGGTGCATTTATCGCTTGGCTATAAACTTTGTAAGGACAGGCTGGCTTAGGCCATTATGAATTGGGGCAGCTCAGGCAGGTTTAACGCAGTCTGGCCTGGCTGCTTCCTATTTCCTGGCTGCCTGATGTCAAAACGGTAGTTTCTCGCATTTTACTAAATGAATCCTTTTTTCCATCCTGTTTTCATTATGAAATACTGAACTAATTACTCAACATCTCCAAAGTACTTCAACTGAGCCATCTCCAAGCTGATGCAACCCTTAAAAATATTTATTTTTTTTTAAATCCCTCTCCTCAACGAAGTGTGCAGCTTTTCCCTTCAGGTTAGTGCTAGCTACTGAGAAATTTGCATCTGAGCAGGAGCGTGGTTCGCTGTCCCTCCTTCTGCCCAGCTGCTTGGTGTTTGCATCATTACAATGTGATGGAAACCACGGGTGGAAAACAAGATTGAAGGGGAAGTTGCTGGTATTGCAGTTACCTGAATCTATGGTTCTGTATGTAACCAGTGGGCCAAGGCATGTTGTTTTTCTCAAAGAGCTTTTCTTTTTTGTTTGTCTAGTTCATTTAGTGGGAGGAGACCAAATGAATGATGGGGAAAGCAGAGGTTGGGCACACTTCTTGCACCCTGCATGCATGTTTTTTTGGTTTTTTTTATTATTTCAATTGCAATCCTGCCACTCCTGAACTCATTCATGCACCCAGGTCATACATATTCCAAAGCAAAGCTTTTAAGGAGAGAAAAAGTATCAGGGACATAGTGAAGAGCCTGTTGATGCTGTGCCCGCTGCTGAGGCTGCCACAAGGAGGTGCAGCTTTTCTCCTCCTCACGCTGCTGAACGCCTCTCATTTCATTCCCTTCTGCGCCAGGTTACCCTTCCTTTGCTCTTCATCGCTGGGTGCTGAAACATCATGTGGTTGTACAAGGGGTTTTGTTCTGTGCCTCTTCTTTCCCTCGTTTAGATCTCTTCTCCTTATGGAAACAACTGCTTCTCTTGTTTGGCATATTCTGGGCTGTTGGCTTCAGGCAGGTTTTCAGTCATTAACACCCTTTGAAGATACATCAGTAAAATGTCAGTGTCATACTTCATCATACCATGAGAACTATTAAGTGCACACTGTTATTCCTGGATTCATACCTGCGCCATCTCTCTCTGGGAGCCTCATATAAAGATCAAATATGATATTATGGATGATGGTTAGAGTGAGCAATGCTCCTTCCCCTCCTGCTCTTATTTCTTCTTCTTTTTTTTTTTAATTTAGTTTTACCTCTTCAATGGATCTTTTTCTCACCCTCATTATATCAAGCAAAAGCAACCAGGACACCGACTTTGTTGGGGTGTGATGGGGGAATTGAAGCGCTTGGTAGAGTGGTTGGTGGGGGTCCACGGGTTGTTTCAGGAGCCCGGCTGCAGGGAGGGCTGCGGGGCTGCCCCAGCGCCTGCACGCCGGCATGGGGAGAGGCGCAGCCAGGGTTCATATACGGCAGCTCGTCAGGTCTGAAGTTGGGGTCTGTAGCCCCAGTTAGCACACAACGGAGCGTTAAACCATGACTGCACGTCACCTGTTCAGGTTCACCCTCAGCAGGGTAATCTGCTTTGGCGGTGGCTGGGATTGCTCCTCATTTGGGTCACTCCTGTTGGAGCCAGCTGGGCTTTTGTGGGGGAGGACAGGATAATCCTGGTTTCAAGCCTCCAGAAGGTGCTCCACACAGGAAGCCTCTGTACTGTGCTTCTGCAGAACATAATGTTTAATTGGGATTTTACCTGCAGAGAACTGTCTTCTGCACCACTCCATTGCCCTTCCAGAACACCTTGGCAAAATGGTCATCTGGGGAAGCCTACAGGCTTTCCTGCAGTGAATGTGTTACCAGCAAACCGGAGCACAAACTCAAGCACTTGTGCGCAGTAGGGGAGGCAGAGGGCACGCACCCCTCATGCAAGCAGGCGTTAGGAGGCACGTTCCCCATTGAAGTGTAGTACCAGTGTCTGTCAGCTCCACACTTGGCCTTTTTATCTCTAAGTATGATGCTGCAGTGAAATAAATGCAATTTAATTTGGTTCTCCAGCTGAGCAGTTTGGTATCCAGGGTTCACACACAGGAACAGAGGTTTGCATTTGGGTGCAAACATGTTCCCGGTGACCCAGCTCAGTTAGTTTGGCCCAGAATAAGACCTGCTGGCGAAGGTGAGCCAGTTCAGCTGCTGCCTTACTCTTTCATGGACCGAAACCCAAACTCCAAAGCAAGTCTCTGTGGCTGGACCACGCAGGCTGACCCAGAAAAGTGCCGAGTATCGCAGCAGCAGCACCCACGCTGTTGATGGACACCGCTGGCTGCTGACCAAGCCCCGACCCCCAAAATGTGGGTGCACCGGTTTGCTTGGTGGGAGGGAGAGAGGTGACCTTGCTGCCAAAGCTGCTGGGTAGCTTGTGGGGCTCTCAGAGGGGGGATCTACTTTCTTGTTGGCTGCAAAATGGACCATTCAGGAGCACCCACAGCCCTGAATCCCAGAGAGGATCATATGGGAGGATCCTGTTAGCTTACTCTCATCCCATGCAGTCTGCAGGGGGAAAGACTGAGATGGTAACTATAGGTGAGTTTAATTTTTCTCATGGTTTTTTTTTAAAAAAAGTATCTAGCCAGAGCAGCAGGCCAGCCACCCTCAGGAAGAAAAAGCTTTAGCAACGCACGTGCTGGACACGGGCGTACGCAGCTCCTGCACCCCTGCGGACAGATGGTTGTGTGTGCCGGCACCCTGTGCTGGAAACACAGGGGAAGGATGGGGGGGTGAATTCACCTTTGGGAATTTGGGGTTTAACTGGGAGATATTATTTCAGAGTCTTTAGGAAATTCAGGCTCACAGGTACGTTTCAAAGCCGTGGTCTGGCTGCTCTAATGTAATTTTAGGCTTCTGAGGCCAAGTCAGCACCAGGAAAGGATGAGAAGAAAGGAATTTAATCAGAAATTAAGACATTTCCCCAACTCTTCATTAATTTTTGTGGTATACGTTTGCTGGAGGGTCCCCGCCAACACGGCCAGCATTGCTCAGGTCACGGCAGACTCCTCTAGACGAAGATGACTTACCCTGACTTTGGATCTGTCGGAAATGAAAGGCACTTAACAAATGTTTCTGAAAGAAGAAAACCTCTGTACTCCTCTCCTCGTCATTCATTTTCAAATTGATAAGTTAAATACTGTACTCCAGCATAAACATTTCTCAGGGACAAAGTATAAACATTTCTAGTGGAGTGCACTTAATACAATTTTGTTTGCCAAGTGGCGCTGTCTCCTCCCAAGTTATGACTATAAGAGGGTTTTATTTAAATGGAGATATAAATTAATTGCACTCAGCACAGCCTCTCATCCCAGCTCTCTCCTGCATCTGTACCCTTGGACTCTCTGAAGGAAAGGGCAGGTGGGAGCTGCTGCAGCGCAGCCCTGCCGCAATGCCGGCGGGACACCGCCGCAGCCTCCTCCCTGCCCGCTGCCCCCCCGGTCTCCCCTAGGCAGTTCCCCCCCTGCCCTTGAAGAGATGTGAGTGGATTTGCTTTAGTTAGACAGATGCAGATGCAAGTCCATGAAAGACCTCCCTCCCACGGCAAGGGTTAACGCAATGTTTTGCGACTTGGCTACGCGGTGATGGGAGATACCAACTCTTAGGACAGCTGAGTTAGATTGATGTGTGTTAGATATTTTAAGGTCTCGTTCAACAGAAGAAAGCCTAATTTTAGACTTTGATTGAAAGCCCGTCTTGGTAATAGCATAGCTAATTTCCTTTCAAAATTGGTGAAATTTAAGTTTCAACAATGTCTTAAACAGGGCCCAGCTACTAACAGGTCTGAGCTTTGACATCTGTCCGTCCCTTCTCTACCGGAATTCCCGTTTAAACGCGAATTATACAGAAACTGGTGAAATCTGACTCTCCTTTATAACTCTCCACATAACCAAGCATATACTTGGTTATATGCTTTGTTGATCCCTAAAATACTTTGGAAATACATGAGGAAAAGTGCCCCCCTCGTGAATGGAATTCAGTTTTGCATCCTAGACTAGAATTTCTGTGTTTGGCAAAGAACCGTGTGCTGTCACAGCCGCGGCCAGGCGTGGGGCGTGCTGCGACGCGCCTCTGCCTCCGTCACCCCAAAGGAAGGCGGGCAATCGTAAGGCCAGTAATGCTTTGGGGGTTTTGTCTCCCCTGAGGTGCTAAGATCACTGCGTGGAGCATCTTGATGCAAAGGTTTCCTCCACAGCAGTTTGATCTGCTCTTCACAAAGCCAAGGGGAGGCTTGGGGCTGGGGATGGAGGGAGGCTTCAGCTCAAGCGCTGGAGAGTCCCGCAGACCCCATCCCGCTCGAGGCCCCTTGAGAGCTCTGTCCTACACCGGCCCTGCTCTGCCCTATGAGGAGATGCAATTTGTCAAGCCTGCAGAAACAAACTTGTTCTCATAAAACATGCAGCAGAGATTTTATGGTACAAGAGGAGAGACATACAGCCAGGGTCTCCTGCTCGTCAGAAAAATGGCAGCTACCTTTGTATGACTATTGCTTTCTTTCACTTCTTTTTACTACTTTTTTTTTCCTTTTTTTTTTTTTACCTTTAAGATTAAAAACCTCCCAAAGAAGGCTTACAAGGTTTATGGCAGAGGTATACAAGAAGCGAATTAAAATTCCATAAATATATTTGCTGGCTAAAATTTATATATCCTGTATTCCTCGGGTATCTAATTAGACCCAAGAAGAAAATAGCACTGCAAAGGATAGGCATTTTGTTCAAATAATTTTTAAAAATTGAGCTAAATAATGGCCATTTTATACTGCACACAATATAATTGTTCTTCTTGTATTGGGGAGCAGTTATAAATTATCTGGTATCCCATTCAGTCTCGTTGCCACGCCGAGTACCAAACAATTGTGAATGTAGTTACTGGGCACGTAAATTCACGGCTTCCTGACAGCTATACCGTTATTGCTGCTGCTAACTAACCTTCTGCATAAAAAATGCAATCCCTAGGAAAGAAGGAGCATTTATCTAAGTGCTGACATTGAAACATTCTGAATAACTCTTTGAATCATTTGTACTATTATGGGTAGAAAATGTAATTATTGTAATCAGCCTTGAGTCTGAGGCCATGTTGTTTAAAAAAAAAAAAAAAAAAGGAAAGGGAGAGAGAGGGGGGGAAACCAGATCTGAACAACGAAAATGAACCTTGATAATGGAGCAGCCTTGAATTCCACTTCATTTATCACACTAATGGATGTCAAGATGACCTCAATCAAACATTTTGTTTTCCAGTTTTAAGCAATGGAAAATGCTTTCTTTTCTTTTTTTTTTTTTTTCTGGAAAAAAAACTTATTTAAATTGTTCCTAGTAATTACATTAGAGTAGAAGGTCAAAGTCAATATGAAATAATATCCACCAACCTTTTGATGAGACTAGTCCAGGCTGTTCACTGACACAGTTCACATATCTCTATAATCCTACTGCAAGCTTTGTGTTTCTCCTTCTCTATTCCTTATGTTTTTATACTTAAACAGAAATCACGTCTCTTGGTGTTTTTAATTAGTTCTCATTTGGAGCCCCAGTAGTATTTCATCTAATATTTTTAAGTAAATGATCATGTGGTTTAAACGCTAGCTCCCTGACTAGTGTATTGCACAATAGGATACAGCTGTTTAAAAAAGAAACAGGAATCTAAATAAAAAGAAGTTTATGACAACAGCAGTTCATTAAAATGTCTTGAGTCGCCTAGGCCAATCTCATGAAGAACAGCACATGGGACCTGAGGTAAGTTCTGGGCAAAACATTGTGAACATGGGCCCTGTATCCAGATTTGAATGTTTCAGTCCAGGTATATCTCTGTCAGGCACAAAAGCATCCAGATACCAACACTTCTGCTCCCCATGACTGGTAAAACTGTTGGTTGGATCCTGATTTAGCCAGGGCCCAGAGCTGTCTCTGGTGGCTTGTTGTCGTCTTGGTCGTGCAACTTAGTTCTAGACATTGAGTGAAAGCATCTCTCTACCCCTCAGAAATGGGGTTACAAGCTGGGTTTTTCTGCCACTGTGCAGTGTAGTCCATAACCTGCACTGGTGTCACCTCTAACAGGTGAAAAAGATGATGGATGGATGGATGGATGTGGACTCGTTTAATTTGGCAGCGCAACATTTCTGTGGATCCACAAAGTATCTTGAGTCATTGAGGACCTGATTCACAGGTTTCCAAACGTGACTGCGAGGTGTAGAAATACGAATTGTTCAGAAGGTACAAATGAATTATTTCATTGAACGCTGGAAGTTTTATTTAAAAAAGAAGGAAAATAATCTGTGAGCATTCACCAGTCCTGGACCCACCTGTAGCTGTGGCAGGTAGGAGCTTGTCCTGTTTGTAGTCTCTTCTGTCCATGGGGGATGAGGCAAATGCAGTTTCGCTTCTGTAGGTATCAAACATTTTTACACAGGACTCTGCAGGAGGTCCCTTTTTGTCATTTTTAACCATACCTTTAACATATAGCTGTCTTGGTGCGCATTTACATGATGGTCAGGAAAGGAAGTTATATGCCCTAAAAGAAGACACTGTTAGAAGACCCAGATCTCGGTTTTGAGCCACACTTGGTACAGCAGATCATGCAAATCCTGGATTTGGACACAAGAAGTAGCCTTAAGCCCGGGCGTGCGGACTTCAGAGACCTGCACGCTCTCTTGCACCATACAAATTGCACGCTTTCTGTTCTCTAATGCAAGATTATTTCTGTCTTTTCTACTTTTAATGAGATAATGATGTTCTCTGTTGACATTTTCCACTACAGCTTGTACCATAAGAATATCTTGTTTTTTAATTCTGGATCTTTAAAGAGTGCTTACATTAGCATCTTTGGACAGCACTTGCAAAAATATCACGGTTTATTTAAGAGACAGCCTGCTTCTTTAGGAAAAGATATAATGCAGTAAATGATTTGTAAGAAATCTGCAATGAACCCCCCCACCCTGGTAACAGCATCATGCGACAGACCACTGCGGGCTCTGGCTCACTTAAGTGCGGAGCTCTTGGAGCAGTTGGTATAAAATAAACTACTTTGAAATGGCCAGAAATCATCCATATGGTAAAATACCAGCTTCCTTCTCTTCACCAATAATTCAGTGTTTAGCAAAGTATTCTGCAAAAAAAAAAAGTGAACCATGTTGGTCCATGCGAGGGACCCTCCTGCAGGATGGGCAGAGACCGGCTCGCCCATGCCCCTCGCCCTCCCCAGCTGGGCAGAAAGTAGTTGCGTGGCAGAGAAGAGCAGAAGGAAACAGGTAAGATGAGAGGAAAGATGTGTAATGCTTAAAAGGATGTATAAAGAGAGACAGGGCCAGACCTCAGTGTCTTTCCTGGGAATAATAGTGTAGTAACCTCAGGCTAAAAGATAGACCAGTGAATCATAACAAGGGAAAAAAAGTGTGGACATTTTTAAGTTAAGCTTTTAAGAATAAATAAATCTGTAGAATGCGACATAAATCAGCTTCCTCTTACCCCTCCCTTCCTCCCCCACCCCCAAACACTCACTAAAGCGATTGGAAACATTTGGGTCTGAAAAAAAAAAGGGAGAGCTATAAGTGCTTTTTCTTTCTTTTTTTTGCCAAATCATGCAGAAGATGCTGGCAGCTGCAAAGATTCAATTATACACAATGCAAAAAATAATTTAAAAAAATAATGGCACTTGAAAAAAAATTGCCTCTCCAGAAATTGTGTGGAACAATAAATCTGTTAATTAGCTAATTAATATTCAATTGGGGTCAGTGGGCTTAATAGAACCTTTTTCTGAGACCCGAGAAATTTTCCAATCACAATGTTAAGTCTGCCCACTTTCATTATCATCTAAGCGCAGGCAGCCCTTATCTGGCCGCCAGGCGCCCAGGAACAATGCAGCGCCATTATCATCTCGGCGCAGTGGGTGCGGGTACCACAGTCGGATGTTGCAGGCTGTGAAGTAAAAATGCTTGAGCATTTAGGGTAATTGATATATGGGTTCTGCTGTATTGTTTAGGGCTGTTTGTTTGCTCTGCTGGTATTTAAGGCAGCCGAGCATCAGAAGATTGATTTTCATTGGTTGCCATTTTTTATTTTTTTTCTTAACAAAATCGATGACAAGTTGTCAGTGCGGGACCGGACCAATAGCATCCGGTACGTCCTGCCCACGGCGCGTGGGCTGCCGTTGGCCGGGCGTGCGCGGAGGTACCGGGGCAGCCAGCTCCCCGTGCCTTCTGCTGGATCTCGTCCCGCAGAGATGCGGTAACGCTCGTCTCTGTGGGGTGGACATTTGAACCAGCATCACTATAAAAAAGGACCGAATGCAAGAGGTGTGTTATTAACAGTGGTAGCTGCTTTCATTTGTTTTTCCAAAGGACGGCTGTTTTCTGCTGTAAGACCCACTACCTGTTTCTTCCCTTGATATGGAATTATGGAAGAGGGGGTGGTTGGGTTTGGGTCCCCCTGCTGCCCTCCAGGTTAAGGGGAAGCTGTAGATTACAGCTTTTGGAGTTCACCGGGCTGAATGCCGTTGTTTATGGTATTCCAAAACATTTCATAAAACAGTTTGTGACTGAAATTACATTTGTTGTTTAGCTGGTAGTAAATCCTCCAGCTTAGCTAAGAAAGGCCATCTAGGTCCAAGCGGTTTGACACAGCCTCCCTAAATCACTGCCCCAGGCCCCTGACATCTACCATACTCTTCTGATGTTTAGGCTGTAAATGAAAAATACAGTTGGTGTTAACTCTACAGAATGGGGACATGATCTACAGGATCTACCTGCTCCTCCACTTCTTCATCGCACTCCATCTCCACGTGCTATTGCAAGTGACACCAAAGGGGGTAAAAGTTGCCTGAATACTTTGCAGTTGCCTAGTTCAACTGTTAAAAGTTTCTCCAAAGGCTTCTCCATCAAGGAGCAGTTCTGCGTGTCCGTACCCCCCCACACCCCCACCCCCGCCCCTTTGCATGGCTACCTCACTCGCCCTAGGCTTGTATGGCAGAGGC
>VWZZ01007653.1:130810-148940 GCA_013399095.1 Psophia crepitans | reverse complement strand
CTAGGCTTGTCTGGGAGAGGATCTTGGAGAGCTGAGGAAGAGGGAATGAGGTTTTTCACTGGAAATCTGGAGAGTAGGACATCCTTTTTCTTTCCTTCCTTCTGGCTTTTCCTTTCCCGCAAAGGATCCCTGTTGCCGGTATTCAGGGGAGAATATAATGATTTAAAAAGAAAAAGGGAGAATTTTGTGAGTATTTCCCAGATGATGTGCCTGTTGGTTATTTGTGTGCTTAACCTGAAGCTAGACACTCCTGATTATGGGTGGCTTATCCCCAAATCTGCTGGAAAAGAAATTTCACGTGATTTCTTGCCAGTGAAGCTACAGGTTAAATGATTTAGAGGCGTTGGCCTTTCATGGTGGTGGCTCCTCTGCCTGGTACACCTTGAGGAAGTTTCTCCTAGAGGTGTTAGGAGGATGTGGGTGTTTCTTGGACAGACACATTTTGGGAGGGGGGCAAGAAGATGCTGTACGTGGGGGGCACCATCAGCCCTTCCAGGCCATCAGCCAGATGCTTGTATTTTCACTTCAGTCTTGCTGTGGTTTTTTAGCATTTCCAGCCCGACTTCACGGGGCTCGCACACTTTATTTTATGGGCACGGGCTGGGGAGGGGGAAAGCCTTTTTTTTCTTTCTCCTTCAACTTTCTTGCAAGTCACTGGACTTTTGTACTTATTTCCCGGGTAGCCTATATGCAATTATTCTGATTAGATCCCGCTTGCCACCTCTCTGCTATAGCGTGTGCATGCCCTAAACCTTAAAAGGAAAATAAAAGCTGCTATTTCCTATTTTCATAAATGAAAAGATGTTTCAAGTATTGGGAGACACTGAAAGAAATTCTGCAGTTTGAAGATACTTCAACTTAACTACTAATTGCAGAGGACCAGTGGGCGTAATTTTGGCACTATATTAGCTTTGCCACTCCATGAATAATTTGCATACAAAATGCTTTATTTTGGCAATCTATTAAAGAGCTATACAGTATTTGTGGCTTATCGCATTCACGCAGGAAGCAGGATCCTTGGCCATCTCGTTAAATTCTGTTGATGCATAACAATTTAAAGCATGGCACAAGCTGGTATGACATTTAAAGATGCCTTCACTTAATTATATTACACAAATATTGGGTTGTTTATCCTTGGGAATAAAGTCTTTTTGAAGTCAAAGTTGGCATGCGTATAAAGGAGTAAATTTTAACTGATCCCTCAAGTGGGCCTCCTAGCTGCAAATTGGGGTTCTTGCATTTTTTAAATTATTTGTGATAAGAAGCATTACACTTTGAATGCAGCCACTGGAGTTTGTTTGGTACCCCTCCCTTCTCCTCTAATGGAAAATACGCTCTTTAGCAATAAATCGTCACATGAAACCAGAGGTGCAAGTGTAGGTTGGGGGGAGAAATGGGACAAATAGTGGCAGTTGTAACAGTTTCCGGCTGCAAAAAATCCTCACTTTGGTCTTCAACAGGAGGGAAAAGTCAGGTAACAGTGTCTATAGACTGCTTGCATAGAGGCAGTGGAGAAATGAAGGCAAAAGGAAAACTGATGCTTTTTTTTTTTTTTCAATATCCCCAGAAGAATAATCAGTATGATGCAAACACTGGAGTTTGGGTTTCTCTGTAGTAAATAAATCGAAAGGCTCCAAATCTGAAATTCATATTGTTCGCTTTAGTGGGGTGATCATACTTTCTTCATGGTAAAGATACTTTTATGTATATCACAGACAGAACCTGCAGGAAAGAAAGGACAAGAACAGGCTGGGTAGAGGGGTCTCCAGCCCAGCAAAAGGCACATACGTGGACATCCTAGATGAGGAAAATTAAACCATCCATTTGCCAGTGTTGAGAAGAAAGTGTGACCATTTTGCTCAGTAGATGATGTTATTAGTAGAGAATAGATCAAAGTTTGCCTCACTGGACAGTAAAAGGGAAGACTGGAGTGTGATGAAAACCATGGACTGGAGCAGGAGCTCTCTTGTATTGCCTGCCCCACTCTGACCAGCAAAAAAAGAAAAACAAACAAAACAAAACTGAAACCCAAACAAAAAACCAAGCTAGGGACCAATCCTACCTAATCTTACTTGAAAATGAATGAGATGACCTCCAGGTATTGACAAACCATTGCTCAGAGGGTTACTGCACATCGGTTGAGCTGCATTTCACAGCTTTGTGTCCCTTTCTGAGCTTATTTTAGAAGCAAAATGTGTACCTTTACATTGTTGGGTTGGGTAATCAGAAACATTCAGCTCACCCATTTCTTGCAAAATGTAGGAAAAATACATGGTATTTCATTCTCAGCAAAACCAGTTGCACCGAAGGTGTTCACTAGACATAACTTAGAGTGCTTGTCTGAGTAGCTATAACTAATATTTTTCTCCTCTGGTTTAGCCAAGACATTCACTCTTATAGAAAAACTAACTTTATATCTCATTTCTTAGTACTAGTGTGTATGTATATATATATACACATAAATTTTAATTCTGTGGTTTCTCTTATTCAGCCACAGTTCTGCTGGCTGCAGCTTTGAGTGCAGTTCACCCAGGAACTTCTTTGTCCCTAAAGATAAAGTCTCAAAAAGCTGAAAAGCTGGTGCTTCTTTTTTTGTCTCCCCCTCCCTCCTCAACTCTGTGTGGTAGCTTCATCTCCGTCTTACCTGTACTTTGCAAAGCTGCATTCCTGTAAATACATCACTTGAAAACCATGCAGGAGAGGGGGAATTAGCACCATGGTGCCAGAGGCAGAGCTGCTCCTTTCACTCAAGGAGAAGTTTGGGTCCTCAATCTACTTTTGGCTCTGTTGTTCCCCTTTCCCCCCCCCCAATTAACTAACTAATGAGCTGATAGGAAGTAATTTTATATATCATGGGCTACTGATAAAATCAGTGTTAAGTATATTAGCAATTAGGAATGTCAGAGGATGTTAGGAATCCTTACGTCCAATTAAGTACTATGATTTAAATTACTGTTCTCCCATTATCCTCCGTTTTGATCTCTAAACTGTCCCTTATTGATGATGGATGTGTACAGATGCAGTCCTGGAGAAGCTACACCACATCTTGGACTATCAGCCAGTGCAGCGGGACACATCTGTGCACAGGCACGATGTCCTGAACCCCAACCAACCAGTCAGCCAGACTGAGGCACCTGAACCTCTTCAAAGACTCCAGGCTCCTGAGCCTAAATCCCATTGATTTTTGGTAAGATTCAAGAGCCCCAGCTTCATCTTTACATCACTGCAGCTTCATGAGCACTGGCACATCCGGTCACTGACAGTGCCCCCAGCCAAAGCTGTGGGGACGCGCTCCCAAAACGGGCAGATGTGGAGCAGGGTCTGAGTCCTGCTGACGTCCCCGAGTGGTACAGCCCACCGAGGTGGCTCACAAGCCAGTGCAGGACTGCCCTGGGGTGCTCTGCAAATTAGACAGGCACATCAATAGCTTTTAAAATCTGGCCTCAAGCCTTTGGTTTGCCAAGTGTTGTGGCACCTGCCTTTAACCGGTTGTGGCATTTCCAGTGACCAGAGCACAGGTGAACAGCTCCCACCCATGTAATTTTTTATGTGGAGTTGAACTAACTTTAGGGATCTGCACTGAAGGGCTGGCTCAAGCTACTGTCCGAAAGTGTCTGAGTATTTTCAACCACTCACCTGCCCTACAGATTATCAGGACACTAATTTGTTACTGAAAGGAGAAGGTACTAATTTTTAGTCCTTCTAAGCAAAAAAAAACCAAAAAAACAATCTGCACAGAAATATTCTTAAGTATCAGAGAGGAAAAGTCTGCTTAAAAGCTGCGCTTTGCAGCAGCATAGTGAGATCGCCCCCTGCAACTACTTCCAACACAGATTGAACAGCATTCATATCCACCCTGGTAAACAGCATATTCTTTACTGTTTCTACCAAGGGCAGCCCTAATATTTATCTTACACTTTCTATTCATAGTGAGATATGGTTGAATAAATTTTAGCTTCATAATAAACATCTCTCGGAGTTAATGGACCAGCAGCGAGGCTGCTGAGCTCCAAGCCGCACCAGCAATGCCAGCGGCTCCCGGGGAATTACTTGCAGGTGCAGGCACTTGGCAATGCCCCGGGCCTGCCGAATGCGGGCGGTAATGACTGGCATAAAAAGTTTGGCCGGTGCCTTAGATGAGCTGGGCAGGCTGTAATGCCAGGTTACACCAGCTATCTGCCTGCAGTCGGGGCGAGTGCCTCGTCGCTGTAACACCCTGAAAAGCAGGCGTGCACAGTGCGACGGTCTGCTGCGCAGCCTAAGGACCTAACAGGGAAAACCTGCAGCATCAGCTCACGCTCGTTAACAAGCCTTTGGGGGTTTATGCCTTGCTTTTCTTTTTTCTTCTCTTCTCTTCTTTCTTTCTTTCTCTTTTTTCTTTTTTTTCCTTTATTTTTATCACTTACTGTAAAATTGAGAGCACTGATTTTTGTAGCTACATCACTTTTTAGTCCTAAGAAAACAGGAGATGTATGCGCTGCAGTCACTCGCCACCGACGTGTCAGCCTCCAGTCCCAGCCCCCCCCAGCCACGCTTAGCCCAAAGGCAGGTGCCCGGCCTTTCCAGGTTATCAAGAGCAGTTGTATCTGTGCCATGCCAGAGCGAGCCCTGGTCTTCAGGGGACCAGTTAGCTGCCTTTTCTCTGCGCGTTTTTCAAAGCGTAACTGCGTACGAGAGCAGAACCACAAGCTTGAGTCAGCTGCCACGGTGGCTGGGACTGGAGCTGAACAGCATGGGCAGGATGGGTGGGAGATGCTGGGGGGGGGTCTGCTACGTGTGGGAGCCCAGCACAGGGTGGGTGGCTGCCAGACCACGTTGCTGCTCCGATCTTCCGCTCTTCAGGGGCTTTTTAATTTCAGTGCATGATGCCTGATTTGCAGGTAGAATTTGGGCCTTTGGGCTAATTTTACTTAATCTTACAAGATCTCCTGAGAGATTTTTAATGGGAACTCCGTATTAACTGTCCCTACAGCTACACATCCAAAGATTACTTAAACTTGAATGTCTTCTTGGCTTCTGTCATTGAAAATCATAAGCTATCATTTCCACCCTTTTCGCCAAGCCCTTGATTCTTCCTTCATCCCTATGCTGTTGCAGCGGCAGCATCTCTCTCTGAGTCTGTCCCCTCGTGCAGTTTCTGAGAGCGGGACTTTCTACAGCAAGACATATTTGTGTTGTTCCTCCTTTGCTCATCTGTGGGAATCACCTACCAGCAGTAGCAAAGCTGCTGTGCTCAGAGGCCTCAACCAAGCCCTAAACGTATAAAATGGGGACCACAGCTGAAGCCCCAGTAGTAACTGGAGGAGCCCAACCAAGCAGAAAAAAAAAAGGCGCAGAGGTGTTGAATGACTTAAAGACACATGGAAAGTAAGTAACTGCCTCAGAAATAACAAGTCCCCTGCAACCTTGGTTAATGTTCAGCTCTTTGACTTTGCTGTCTTCTGGTGACTATCCTACCTGGCGCTGCAGAGGGATGGATGTGCTGTATGGGACTGGGCTGCCCACGCATGCCTTGCATGGGGAGAGTGGCACTTGAATCACCCCCCGGAGCAGGCTGCGCTTGACCATGTGGGGGTGGTGCATGTGCCTTCGAAGGCGTAGGGCTTCGCTTCCACAAACTACCTTGGTGATAGCAGCTGACTGCAAACACCCTATCAGTCTTACTCTTCGAGTTTGCCTCCAGCTCCGTCATTTGCAGGAGGAGGGTTCCTACAGGAGCTGGTTGGAGTTTTATCGTCCGTGCATTTGCGTGCTGTCAGGTATGTGCATGAGAAGTGTTTTACCCCGATATCTGGCTGTTTCTCACGTGTGACAGAAACCGGCTGTGCTCTTCTTGCTAGTTCTCGTGCCTCATACCTGGCCTGCTTAGTTATCGCACTGCAACGGGCTCCAGTATTAGCTCATCGTTGTTCACGTGTACAGAGTAACACCTCTGAACAGTACGGTCCACGACGCCTGTGTGGGCATTGCTTGCATTAAATGACAGCGTTCCATACGAGCACCGAATTAAATCCTGAGTGGATATAAACCAAGGCGGTTCTACTGACTTGCAGTTTTCAAGCCTGCTTAGCTGTTGCCTCGCCACCAGCAGCATCCGATGGACTTCACGAGGCTGGTGGGAGCGCTGCCTAGTCAGAAATCAGTATGATTTATATCTTCCTTTTCCTAACATGATGGGTATCAGTCATAGGACCTGAGCTCCTTTTTGACTAGCTCTTAGTGTTGACCTGTCCTACTCATCCAATGCACGGTTTAATACGTGGGATGTTATCTTTGAAAAAATATTATTTAAATTCCTTATTTATGTGTTTTGTCACAAAGCCTATGCAATATGCTGAAAGGCATAAATAATGGGGAGATTCTCCACAACACACATCAATTTCCTGACACTTTTATCACGTGTTGACTGCAAATTACTATTAACAGTTACTTCATCATCGTTATTAACACTGAGAAATAAAACTAACTGATACGTAAAATGTTATTATGCAATACCTGCCTTTCCTGCTCGTATCTTAGTTACCTCCATTATCACAAATGCTACGCTCCCTACTACCAGTGCTCACCAGTGAAAGTATGGGACAGGGTTTAGCAGCCCCTAGGAGGGCTGCAGATGATATAACGTGCATGCTTGTACGGCTGTAAAGAGCACTGGGGTGCTGCTACAGCTGTTACAATAAATGAGATTGGTGTTGACATGGCTTGCCACGAATTCCTATGACTTGCAAAAGATGATGTTGACCAGCCAATTATGTTCTATTACCGCTGACTATGAAACAAGGATCTGATCTGAATCTCATTGATGCTAATGAACATTTTTACACTGACTTCAAAAGGTGCTGCTGGATCAAGCAGCAAATTATTTTCCTCCGGGGTATTTAAATTTCGATTGTGTCCCGCAAAACTGGAAGCTCTCAGGTCTAATGAGCAGCGCGTAACTCTTGCCCCATTGGAAGGAAACCATAGAGGCCGACATTGGTGAAACAAGGTGGATCTTTCCTTCCGCCAGCTATTTGACAGTTGCGACAAATTGTCTTCTGCCATGAGTTCCTACTAGAGACTCAGCTGTTGGTACGGAGGGCAGGGTCAGCGGTATAAACTTTCAGAGCTTCAAAAAAAAACCCCAACCACAAGGTGTTTCTATAAAGCACACATTTCTGGCCTACTTGAATCCAGCTGTGTGACTTTCAGGTCAGGAAGAGGAATTACAATACAATCTTCGCTAACTTTTGATTCTCCACAAAAGGTCTTAACAATATTGGATGAGTTTTATATGAATACGTTAGCAGGGTGTAGAATAACTCTTTGCTTGCCACCTTCTCACTGAACTGGTAGGTAGCCTTTCTAGTGTGAATAGAGCCTTTTTTTTGTAATGAAAGTCTTACAAAAATGTAATAAATGAACAGCAAGAGAAGCACAGTAAGTTCTGCATCTTTTCATTGATCTGTTATTTTCAGTAAATCATATGTAATCATAACACAAAATCCTTCAAATACGATGTGACAAAAATAATCAGAAATCAAGCTCAACCTGAAAATTAAAGGCATCAGCTCACACAGTTCATGAAAGCAAGAATATATTTTAGACGGTCTAGTTAGCATATTGCAATCTATTTAGCTATGTAGTTAGCATACCGCTGCATCTGGTGCAGTGCTGTGTTCCTTATTAATTTCCAATACATTTATTTGCCTGCTTTATACTTCAGATCTGCCAGGTGCTGCCAGATGTGCTACGCCGTTTCCTCGGACTGAATCCAGGCTTTATCATCTACTTGCCTGCTCCTGCAACTCTTGCAACACCTGCGCTTACCCCAGGTAGGGACACAGGAGATGGGTGTTAGGAGGGCAGTTCAACATTCAGTGCGAACAGGCAAAGCAAAAATTAATTATAGCATATACTGCATGTGATAGAAATGAGTTACTGCCTAATTATGTCTCCTGTTTCCATTCAGATGAATTAACGTTTGTTGTGAGCCCTTGGGAAACCAGACACACTTTAAAGTTGTAATGAGTGCTATCATTATTGCTTCTGACAGTCATTGAAGTATAATTATCTGATCATCTATTTTAAAAAAAATCAAAACTTATTATATATGAGTTCTGAGCTGGCAAATT
Source organism: Psophia crepitans (assembly GCA_013399095.1). Classification (NCBI taxonomy): domain Eukaryota; kingdom Metazoa; phylum Chordata; class Aves; order Gruiformes; family Psophiidae; genus Psophia; species Psophia crepitans. The sequence goes on along the minus strand of VWZZ01007653.1, from coordinate 140,826 downwards.
ACAGAACAGTCACCTTAGGAGCTCAACTGCTCGGCTATTTTCTGTAGTGGCACTGCCATCTCCTGGAAAAACAGAAGTTGTGCTCCCAAATTTTTCACCTTGAGATGAAAGAAACTTTTCTAGAGCAAGAGGTTAAGTATAAAAGCCAACAATCCCTTAAATTTAAGGGGTCAAGAGTTGCTGAGATACCTGGTTGCGATGTTAGAAATGGCTGCACGGCTCTAGTTATCAAGGGATTTTGCCGAGAAACAAGAACAGATGTGATGTTTGGAGTGTTGTGGGCTATTCCTATCAAAAAGAGATGGCGAGAGCAGCTAGATGTTCCAGCGGGTTGGTGCTTCTTTACAAAACCTAAGGTCCCTAACCATATCATGAATTGCCTGCCAAGAAATGGTACAATATTACTTAACTTAATGCCCCCAGCAGTCAGTAACCCAGAAACAGGTACTTTCAGATCATGGGATTTTAGCAGTAAAGAAGTTTGTATTGCAGTTTTCATCTGAAAGGAGATGGTATTGTACTTTATTGGTCTTTCCTGAGCCACCCCGTGGCAGTTAGTGTTGGCCATCCTACCAACACACTAAGCAGTGGTTCTGGCTGCTGCGGAAGGATTTCCCCCAACTCCAAACACACCTCCCGTGTCTCTAGGCACTACACTGGTTTTGTTACTCAGATTTTACATTTGTCCATATCCCTAGTTGTCCTCTGCCCCAATGCCAGCTTTTCCAGCTTTTTTAGCTTGGACCTCTGGCTGCTATGTATGACCTTCAGCCTGGTCATATGACCCTCTTCCCAGGCTCAGCTTCTCAGACTGGGTCCAAGACCAGCTGGAGGATGAAGCCATGGTACTGCCCGCAGTGGAGGGAAACTCTTCTCCCTGCTTCAGCTCCCTCTTCTAGAAGTGAGAGGGAGGTAGGCACCCATGTCTCCTGTGGGGCTGCCCTTCCTCAGGAGACAGACAGGTGAAGCATGTAGCTGCTCAGCAGTGTTATCTCGCCAGCAGGGCTGAAATCCCCCTCCAGGCCCAGCTACTTCACGCACGCCTTTCTGTTTGCGTAGTGATGGGGCTGGGAAGGCTGCTCTTGTGTCAGCGAAACAGTTCTTACTGCTTCCTCAACTACGAGAGGAATTACAATTACTGGCTCTCTGCTGGGGAGATGCTGTATCTGAACTATCCACACTCTATTATCCACACTCTGCTGAAACGGTGACCCATTACTCCCATACCTGCCTCAGCTGGTCCCATTCCCACCTCCACAGTGCGGGAATACGGGTGCACTGGCTGCTGAGTCAGCCAGCTGCAAATTTCACAGCCTTTCCTAATACTTTGGATCCAAATCTGTTTTTTTTCTGCCCGTAATGCATGCAAGATACCAGAGCTGCTGCAAACAAAGTCACTAGGACTCAGCTGCCCAGCCTGTGCATTTCTTACTGTGCATAGTGTCAAACTGCTCCCTGAAATGATCCTGTGGATAGTAGGATTGTGCAACGTGGCATCCCCTTTTCTGTCTGTGGTCAAAGCAGAAGTCATGTCCCGTTGTTGTGGATTTTTCTTTTATTAGAAACACGTAAATTCCTCTGCAAAATCTTTATATCGCCCTTTGTCATAGACTTGCTAGAATTTTTGCAACTCCAGACTGTCCTTCCTTTTTCAAAATCATGAAATAGCATTAGGATTTTATTATCTTTTAAATAAATTCAGTATAACTAGTTGATACTGGTACCAATATCAGTGAGGATTTTTTTTTCCCAACCTACAAGAACTCTTTTAAAGTTTCAAGATTTCTCTTAGACGAGAAAAGTGGTAGTGTAGGATATCTACGTGCCAAGGTCCGTTCCTTGGCAGTCTCTTCCTGCAACAGTACCACTGTAGGATGAAGAACGTTTGAATGTCTGCAAAGAGAAGAGATGCAACAGACTTCTCCTCACTTCCCCCCCTCCCCGGACACATGTATTCCCTTCAGCCACCAAATTTTTTCTCTTATGCTTAGGGCAATGTTTGATACTAGTTCCCCAATAAGCCTATCTGGAAAGAACACCAGCAATGCAGAGTTTTTAACCAAGACAGACTGCAAAGCCAAATTGCTTCTGTTTTTCTAAGCATTCAGACAGGCATCTGCCAAGACTCCTCAGTCATGAGCTACTGCAAGAAGCATAGTTGAACTGGCCTTGTAAACAGGGATGGGAATTCCTATGACAGTCCAGAAATTTATTTCCAAAGAGCTCAGATTTTTCTAGCATGACTTTATCCTCTCAGCTCTTATGTACGGAAGAGTCCCCAGAGCAAAAACCATAACTAGAGGGATCTTCAGGTCCGAAAATACGACAGTTCACGCAGCTGACCATTGCAACGCTCCCTTTTCTCACCTCCCACAACACTTCTGAAGTACTGCCAAATCTACAAACACAATTTCCGTAACACCAACAGAACCTCACCACAGTCACCTTCCTGCGCATCTCAGGTACAGGACCGCTTCCTACCAATGCACTGGTTTTTGCACTAAAAGTCATCCCCCCACTCCCACCCCATCGGGTGGGTCAGTGTTACCTCCATGTTTAATTATATTTGGAAGCTTTAAACTTAGCGAAGGCTACCAGATGATATAACCATTTTGTGATCCAGTGGTTTAGCTTACACAAAGATACCCCTTTGGTAAAACCACCTGACAGCAAATGGCACGCTTTTCAACATTCTCAGCACCAACTTTTTCATATGACAGATGTTTTTAATAAGCTGAAAGCTACAGTTCTCAACCACCAGCAGTTCTCACATGAAGCTAGAGGTTTCCCTTGGTATTTTTGATGGTGTTTTGAACTTATGCACTCATTTTATGATCAACTTTTCCACCTGCCTTTAACTGAAATGTTTTTTCTCATCAGTGCTAATTTCACTCCAAAATTCATTGTTTTTCTCAATTGATAAATGCTATGAGTTCTCTCAGAAGCCTCTTTTCTGTCATGAATATTATGTACAGATTGGTGCTGAAACATAGCATTTCAGCCACAGCATCAGCTCCATCCTCCTTTTCCTGAGCTCCTCTGCAGTCACTGCTACTTCACATCATGCTCAGCAGAACTAGATACACAATTATTGACCCTGACCCAAAAATTAATACAACCTGTTCTCTTTGTTCATCAGCTGATCGCCTGCTGGAGGAGACTACAAGAGGCCTGAGCTCAGCGGAAACTCTCTGGGCACAAGAAAATCACTTCCTACAGAAACTATAAGGCTGATGCTTCTGGTCTGCCGGCTCAGACAGACTCCCCAGGCGCAGCAGTTGGGCAGATGGGAAAGGCACAGAGAGCATTTACAGAGGAACGGGTACGGATTTTCTACTGGACGCTGCCCCGGCCACCCTGCAACTGGGTCTCGCTGTAGCGGACACCACGCTGTGGGGCTGAAACCCAAAAGAGTCCTTGAGCAACTGCATCGTTCCTCAAACTGACAGCGATATCAGTTGAGTACAGGTACCTCAGAAACCAGTGAGGCTGCTTTGCACAAGGTGATGGTCTGGCTGAGTCTACACACTCTTTTCTTCTTTGCTTTTTTTTTTTTAAATTTTTTTAGTAAACACTGTGTAGATGTAGATATGTTGTGGATGATTATCCTTCCTGGGAAACAGTGTTTACTTCCTCTACAAAATATCTCTTCTTTCACTTTGGTCATGTGAAAACACACCAGCCTATGAGGGACACACTGGTTGGCAAGCTCAGCCTACAAGGCAGTTGACTGATTTTCTTAGAAGCTCTTTCTCTCTTGCCTGGCTTCCAGTAATGCCTTTTGCTAGAAGCAAAGACCCCAAAAGGTGCAGCAGCTTCATAACAGACCTGCTTACACATCTTTCAACCTGAAGCTGTGTTCTCCAGGTCATGGTGTTGGCTGTGCTGGAGTTAGTTCAGCCTGATGACTGGAAACCCTAAGTCAAGAGCTCGCACCAATCTGATGACTAAATGCCTTTGCTGGCAGTGCCACCTCTGTAAGATCACGAGACATGGGTCAGTCATATTTGCTGACAGGAATTTTTTCCGTTTGTTTTGTCAGATTTTCATTTGCTGGGGAATTTGATGACTGGTTTCTTTCTCAAGAAATTTTACTTTTAGTAAAATTTTTACTTTTTACTTTTTAGTTCTTTCAACCCAGTTTTCAGCTGAGTTTCTGAATCTTCAGGGATCCAGAAAGCAAAACTTTCTGAACCTCACACCTGGTTTCTAATGCTGGTACTCTCTTTTCCACTCCCTGAGCGAACCAATGTGCTCCACAGACGGGGTTGTGTTGCTTCTCAGTTGGTGGCATTCATCTGACCCAATATTCACCTCTACAAGGTGCCCCTCTATGCACCCTTTATCACCAGGAAGGCAAAATATAGTGTGATCTATCACATCTGAAAGTAGACCTCCACCTATGATCAGGTGAATTATACCTTAAAAGTACCGGTTTCTCACAGATTGATACAAATATGTCTCAGATATACATATATATGTCACAGGTATCTGAAGCTAGTCATGTGAAGCCACTTCTCCAGTCTCATTCTTACACAACCCCCAGCTCTTCTGCTGCCTTGTTCTCCATGGCGTTACATTCAATGTTAGGAAACAATAAAGGACACTCCCTGTAACTGGCAAGGGGGACTCAAAATAGTTTTCGCCCTTGAACAGTGACAGCCCTGCCAGTCAGACTGAGCAAGGAACATGCCTTTTGAGAGCAAGCTAGAAATGCTGATCCCAATTATACAGCCAGGAAATAATCCCAGTTATCTCTGTACTGGAGAGCTGTTGAATCCTTTGAGAATTAACATGTACCCAAGCATGCTGGGGTCCATTCCCGGAAGACAGTGGGGCTCATCCTACAGGTGACCATGCCTACCGCCACCAAAAGAGGCAGGCTTTGTGAGGCTGGCACCCTCTCCCATACAGCATCTTCCCCAAGGGAGCCGTTGCATCCTACTCAGCACAATAAACACTCCCTAAATTATCTCTACCTGAGCCACAATGAAATCAATTCAGGATGCAGAACTTTTATTTTGAAGCAATGTGAAAGTTTTCCCTGGTAATGGATTAAAAATACAGTTTAACTGCTTTGAAAGGTGGCTGCCATGTAGTAAAGAGGCCATGTTCTCTGGTTGCTACTGTACTAAATGCATCCTCTAGCTGAAAGAAAACAGTGATTATCAGAAAGTCAATTGTCATTCTGCCTCTTTAGAAAAATTCCCATTAAAGATAAAGCCAATTTTAATTAGATTAAGTATCCAATTACTGTAATTACATTTTTAAAAAATTCACATCATGAGGATGACCCTTTTAAAAAGGGTTACAAGAATAATTAGTGTATTCATATTAACCAAAATGTATTGGATAATATTTATACCCAGAAGGCAAAGTACATTACACATATTTCACCTTTGGGGAAAGCTTGCAAATGTTTTGGCAGTGGTATGAATATTTATAGGCAAGAGCGTGCTTTAGCAAGATTATATGAGAAAGCATTTATATGCTCACAAATTTTTACCCAGGGGTAAAGTATACATAAAATGTAGTGCAGAGATTATGGATATGCAAAGTACGATTTAAGCGGGGAATTTATATCAGTTTGTTTAATTAATTGGAGCAGGATACTACTTCCCTTATGTTTTTTTTTAGTGACAGAAGGGCCCACAGAATTCAAGTCTGAGCTTTCTTTCTGCTGATCGATGATTGCAAGAAAGATGCAGGGAAAAGGTCTTCACTCTGCAAGGCATCACCTGGTCTGTAGGTTAAACCATCCCCTTCACCGTGTTCCCGACCGCAATGTGTAAGCAATCCCACCAACTCACCCCGGAGCTGGAAAACATGCAGGCAGCCTCTAGTCAACGCTGCTCATTTAGGGGCAAATCCTCCAATTCTCAGTATTGGGAAGACCTGATGACATGCCAAATAGGTTTGCCTACACACCGAAGACAAGAAACCACATCCTTGTTCCAGGCTCCCCACGGAAAGCACAGAGGACGTGACCCATTTCTACTGCTTTGGTACAGCACGGGCTTAGCGTTCCGCAAGGACGCCAGCTGTGCAAGCTCTTGTGCCGTGCACAAAATCCTCGCTGCAGACTAGTGAGCAACGCACCGCAGAGGTCTTCCCAGCAAATACTGCCAGTGCAGCCTGACTATTGATTTTTGTCTGCTCAGTAGCTAATTGACAGATTTGGGAATTACCAGGGCATTGCATTCTTCCTCAGAAAAAAGGCTCTTGGGCTTCCTACTGGTGCTTGCATTTATCTAAGTCCAGAGCATTTAGCCCTTTACTACTAAGATACTCTGCAGTGAGAAGTATGCTTGCACCGTACACACAGACACCCTTGTAAGACAGGTGAGACAGGCTCTGATAGCACAGCTTTTGGCAAGGCCTAGACGTACGAGGAGGTTCTTCAGTCATTTGTTATTTTGATTAAGTTAAGAAATTTGTTTCTAATTTACATTTATATCAAAGACCGTTCATTTTTGCAGCAATTTATACATAGCCAGTCAAGAGCCAGCAGACAAAAAAAGAGAGGCTTAAGATGATTAATTCAACTTCTTTCACATTAATTTTCCCTTCACTAAATTATCAGCAATCACACTCAAGCATTCATGCCTTTCCTGTTTTTCAGAATTGCTGAATATTGTTGTATGTAAGCTGCAGTGTGGTATTCATTAAGCCATAGACTGTGGCTCCAAGTAGTTGCTCTTTGTGCAGATCTTTACCTATACGTGTGAAAAAGGCTCTAGCTTCTGAAGATGACCCTTCTCTTATGAAAGAAAAAACTTAGAGTAACTTGCAAACATTCACGCAAAGGGATGGTTGGTTCGATGCCAATATTGCCAGTGCAGATGGTAGCATGAACGTGTACAAATTTCCACAACTCACACTGTTTCTTCCTGGTATTTGAGCTTTCTTGCAGAATAAATTAGCCCAAGAATATCCTTAGGGAAAAAAAAAATTAATAAAAAAGCTGGGTAAATTGTCTTTCAAAGTTTTTTCAATTTGTATCAAGTTGACATCTGTCCCATGATAAGGACAACCTGGGAGAGGTAAGCACAGGATAGCAGAGAGGAAGGTAAGTGGGAGAATATCAGGCTTAAATAAATAAGAAGAAAATTACAAATTCATTTCTAATGTTCCTTTCCAGAAGGTCAAAATAAATCATTGGTGGGGAGACTGCTATCAATACCTCTGAATATCCATTATACTACCTGGAAGGTATTTTGCTATGTAAGTGTTGTTTCTGAATACCATAAAGGCTGTATTTGTATCAGTTTGGAAACATAAATCAAACCAGATATTTATGAATATTAGCACTTACGAGGACATCCTTCGATGAAAACACCTTTTTCTACATGATGGCAAACACAATTCAAAGCAATCTAAATACAGCGAAGTCCACGTCACAAGGCTGACCTTTTTGAGGCCCATGTGAGCAACCAGTGCATTTGTGGTGCTCAGACTGTGGTCTGAAAAACACATATTCAGATCAGAATATATTTATGGTATTTTCCCTTTCCAGAAGGTAAAATCATCTAATACATCCTCTTGATCTTCTTTGTTATGATGCTGTTTTCACGGTCGTTTTGTATGATTAGAAACGGGTGCTACAGCAAGCTGAACCAGAAGGACTCCACCTGCGACTCCCACAGGCAAAGGGCTGGACCTGTCCTTTTTGTGAAGCCCAAGACTCATACCCCAGGCACCTCCTGCAGGAGTTCTGTATTTGGCTGTAGAAGAAAAATTAGTTTTATCAAGTTTATCAAGTTTTGGTGTTTTGGTTTTTTTTTTAAACACTTGATGATTGAAGACTTCATAAAGAGTCATTAAATCTATGCAGATGCTACGTATAATCCCAGTATAAAATTCCTTGCTTTGGCTTTGAGCTGCTGTAGGCTTCTAGAGCAGCCATGGACCAAGTGCCATGCTGGGATAAGAAAGCTGGTGATTCCACCTAAAATGCTGGTCGTAGAGTGTCGGTCTGCCCACTCCTCCTTGGCTTTGAATGGTGTCAGGAAAAATATGGAGAAAACTGCCATCAGCATTTATTTATCTATTTCTTCCAGTAACCTTAGGAACCTAATCACCAAGGAAGCCCCCAAATATCAGTGCTTTGACGGTGCCCAGGGCACTTATAAAGGTGAAACCACCCTTCGACAGCTGCAGATAACACCTAAAAAGGCTCAGGTGGTGGCAGCAGTCCTCTCCCAGTTGCTGTTTGTCCCTCCTGCCCGTCCCAATGGAAAAAGAAGCGATCCACAGGAGCGCTGTGCCAGGCCAGTGGTGTCCTCTCTGCCGCCACGGAAGGTTGTCTTGCTTTTGGCTTCCGGACTGATGCTTCAGGTAACTTCAGCACCACCAGCTGCTGAGTATGACTATCCTAAATAACTGCAAAAACTCACCACTGTACTACACTAAAAAACTTTTTCTCTTCAATGAAGAGACCAAAGCTGCTGCTCATTGCCAGAGAACAACAATATCTTTTCCAGGACAGACTGAGTGAATTATTTGTTGTCAGTGGACTGATGACACATTTCTGATCAGGGACATGCTCTTTTTGATGCTGCTACCTGCTAACGTGGCCACTGCAGGCATTGAAAGCTGCCGGCAAGCTTAGGAAGGAGGCACAGATGCTGAACTGATAGTTCCCACAACTCTTCTTTCCAGGAGCAGAGTGGGGAGTCCCAGAAGTCCTACTGGAAGGTGCCTGAGAGCTGGTGAGTGAGCTGTGAGTGAAGGAGCTGTGGAAGAAGACGGCCCAGCCAGGTGAGTCCGGTAACGGCAGGGGGCACCTGGCCAAGGGCTGCCGTCTCCCTAGGGCAGAGGCTCTCAGTGAGAATGATTTCTGGAATCATTCACCCAGTTCCAGCTGTTCAGACACTGGATATCTCTTTTGTAGTAATTTCAGAGTCTGTGGTATTCTGCTGCTGTAGCGGTCTGCAGCGTTAGTCAAAGCAATTCTGCTCTCAGCTCAAGTCTAATTAAGGGTAGCTCTTGCGTAAAGTGAGTTAAATTCAGTAGTCACAGCCCAGACCCCATGGAAAATAGTCTAATTCAACTACAGCAATACAGTGTAATATAAATATAATGGAAATACAAACCCATATAATTTAATTTGACATGACTGGCGGTTTTTTGCTGAAGTCAGTGAAAATGAATGAGTACAAACAATGAATTTCCCCCTTTCCTTCCACCTTTTATTGTTAGTATAGTGCAAGGGTGGGTTCAGGAAGGCTTTGCATGCCAGCAGCCTAAACAAATGCACCTTCAGTATGCAAATTTCAAGCTCTCCTTTGAAAATATATGCACATTTGTAATTTATTTTTTTTTTAGACAGTTGCAGTAAATGGAATTAATTTTAAATATGGTCTGGGCTTTTCTGCATCTGTCCTGTATGCTTAAAGGGGGAAAACGACTCCACACGGAGAACCCAGGCGAGCCATAGCCTCAAGCAGCTCTGTCGGCCAAGGTGCGTTCGGTCCCCTGCAAGCCCGGCTGCCCTCACAACAGCAGTCCTGCCGCAGGTAAGGCCCGGGCCCCTTCCCAGGCGGGGGGCAGCACCGGTAGCCATGCTGCCGAAACCAGCGGCTCTCAGCACGGCGAGGCACCGCAGAGCCCACCTGCTCCCTCCTGCCATCGCTGCACCAGCAGCGGCCAGGTGCGGCACTGAAACCCTCCACAGGTCAGGAAAAAAACGGGTAAGGTCTTTTTTCTTCCCCCCCAAAAAAAGTTTGCAGTGCTATAGTCAAGGGGGCACACGGAGTCTGGAAAACGCTTATGGCGGCACTGGGAATCCAGGCCCTGCGCTGTGTTTCTGAGGTTAAGGTCGTTTCCATAAGGACCCAACCCAGAGCAAGCCCTCGGCTTCCCACCCCGCCACGTCCCAGCGCTGTCCCCGCAGAGCACCAGGCCGGGCCCTCACCCCCGGGGCCCGGTTTCCCGCGGGGCCCCCCTGCCCCAGGCCGCCACCGCCCCTCAGGCGCTGGCACCGCCCCGCGCCTCCCTCAGGCTCCCGCCCGGCC
>VWZZ01007653.1:60291-130573 GCA_013399095.1 Psophia crepitans | reverse complement strand
GCGGCGGTGGGCCGCGCCGCTGCGGGGGCCCGGCCCGTGAGCCCTCCGGTGCCAGGATGCTGCCGCCGCCGGCCGGGCTCGGTGAGCGGTCCGTGGTTGCACGGTGCGTGCGGGAGGCGCCTTGCCGCCTGGTGCGAACCTGTAGCGTGGTCAGACCCTCCCAGAAGAGTTACCGTGTCACTGTCGTGCTCTCCCTAACGGCGTGCGGAGGGTCAAAGCTTGAATTTTGCTGCAATTTACGTTTTTACCCTCAAAAAAGATAGTTTAAACTCTTACAAATTGCATTTTATTTGTTTAATGGAGGTGAGGTACTGAAGCTACTGAAAGGAGACATACTGCTTTTTCTTTTTCGTTTTCATTGTGACACATCACTTTTTATTTGAAAGCATTACTTTGTCATTTTCTGTACCGAATGCTTTTGTTGTTGCACATGAAATAAAAGCTCATTTGAATCATGTTCATTGTTTAGTTTCGTGCTCCAGTATTTTAAACTTGGCTTTCACGCACCAGATGCTCGTAACCAATGTTCCATGCGATGGCTCATGCAGTCGGGTCCTGTCCATGCAGTCCCTCGCCTGACATCCCTCTTGCCTGCCCGCCCACTCTGCGTGTCACCGCTTAAGTTCTAGAGGCATGGGTTCATACAAGCATCTCCCATTCATTTTGTGCCCATTGCCTTTTACTGTAGGTTTTTCTCCCTGAGACGTGCCGCAGAAGCAGCTAGTGTCATAGCTAGCCCCAGGTCTTGGTGGAGGAAAGAGGTTTGCCCAGGGCTGCCCATGAACCGGAGGTCAGGCTGATGGAAGTACAGAGAGCTTCTAGGTTGTGCTGGATGTTGTCCCACAGGTACCTGTGTTCAGCGACTGTCTTCTGCATCCTTCCGACTGCTGCCTGGTTCTTACGTGACTGTGCAGTTCAGTGACATGGATTTAATTTGATCAAAGTTTTTTTAATGGCATTAAGGCTGAAGTTACTGCTGGAACAATGTTATGTGGAACCAAAATACATGACTTCTATGATACAATTATGCTTCCGTGGTGGCTGCATGTATTCTTGGTCTTTAAGGGTCTTCAGCACTGTAGATCTACAGGTTTATAGCTTTGTTCCACGATCTCTAACACTGAAAACCAGAGTGGTAGCTGATCTTTTTTTGGGAGCACATCAAAAGTAGACCGAAGGCACAGTGCTGGGTCCTGCAAAGGCCCAGCAGACGGGCTCGGAGAGGCCTCTGAGTCACCTGCCAGAAGCAGGGATGGGAGCAGACCCTCTGGGAAGGGCTGCCTGTCCCTCCATTAACTTTGCCACAGCGCAGCGCCCGACTTCTGTCCCCCAGTGATACCAGCTGGCGGAGTTTGACAAACCCTTTTCCCACAGCAGTGCAGTCATAGGCAGGTGTCAGCTAATGTTCTGGTGCTTCCATCTTTGGCTGCAGGATGGACTGGATTGAATTGATCTGACAGAAAAATTAGCTTTAAAAAAAAAACTCAACAAAAAAACTTACTGCAAATTACTTTCAGTGACATCTGTGTGATAAATGATGTTCATACCTGTTCTAGCAGAGCCTGCTTTAAGCAGTACTGTCATAAGCTGACTAATTACAGCCACAGTTGAGTGCTTAAAGTAGGTAACATAAATACTCTCCATCAACCTGCAGAAGATCACAGTCCAGCACGAGTCAGCGCGTGCCTGGTGCAGAGCGAGCGCTCGCCACGCTCCTCTGTTGCAGCCCAGCACCTGTCTTTGGCCGAGGATGTCATACCTCACCTCAGACAATCCATTTCAGATGAGAATTTATAGTCCATATTTGCAATTTGATAGCAAGGATTTCATTACACCTGCTCTGTAGACCAAACTTTATTTCATCTGAAGTTATTTTTTTATTGGAAGAATAAATCTTGATTGAACAGTTCAATTCACATCTCTGTCATTAGTCGTCCTTCCTTTTCAGTGAGCTGATAACTGCAGTTACCTGGCGGGAGTTTCAGGGACTTGAAGTAATCATGTCATTCTTGAAGTTAATAAAGTGCTTATTGTAGTCCTGGGGGCAAAATGCCTCTGAATAAAACATTCTTAAAGTTTACTACCATTTGTTAGTAGTCAGTGTTTTCAGAAGGGTTTTTATCGAAACAGGCTTTAAGCATGGGAATGGCACTTTCTCTAATAAAGCCATTTTCAGAGGTCTCTCTTAGGAAAACGTTGAGCATAGTACCATAGAAGTTAGTATCAGACAGGAAGGTGGTTCTTTTTCACGGCAATAATTTCGTGTATATGAAAGAACTTACTTAAAGAACTTACTGTGTATGTATCACATTTCTGGTTTACTTCATGGACAGGTGTTAGAATTTATTCTTTTTTTAAAAATCTTTTGGAAAAGGGGAAAAAAAGAGAGCCTCTAGCAGTTTAAAAAGTACTTTTAAGTGTAGTGTTCATAAATATATGCCATGCATTTTGTACAGCTGCTCCCTGAGTTGGTAGGTTAAGAAAAACCTTACAGCTCCGTGGCAATAGGTTTGTAGTCTGTCTGCATTAGGAACAATAAAGTGGCATCAGCTTTACAAGAAAAATACATGACGTCCTGGTAACGCCTCTGCCCACCCTGGATTTGTGCAATGCACACCTCAGCCAGCTCCAGGCATCCGTCCTTAAGAATATTAAGATGTTTCCTTTTTGGGTAGTTTTCCTGTTTTCCTTTTCAAACTACACCTGCAATATTTAATAAAAAAAAATCAAGTATTGACTGCATCCGTTAAAACTGCCCATGCAATGGATTTCAAAATTGTTGTTCCTTCTAACTTTTTTTGGGTGGGTTGCCCAAGTGGTGTTGGGAACACAGCTAGGGCTATTTTGTGAATGTCAGGAAGAGAGCAAGAACCAAACGAATGCAAAGTGTTTGTCCAGTTCATCTTGATGTTACACTGTCTGCCAGAATCAGAAATATTTATAAAAAGATGTAGAAGGAAAAAATAGAAGTGACTGCACGTGTAAAAAAATCTGAAATATGGGCCTTGTGACAGTGTATAATACTGAAACAGAGAGTGGCCTCATGAATCAGGTGTGGATTTGTAGTGTTATAAAAAGGGATTAATTACTTGGACTTTGTGTGAGCGGAGGCGTTGGGAAGATTAGGAGGTGTTAAAGAATAGCAGCAGAAAGATACAGGGGCTTGACAGAGAATTTAGATTAAATGTCAAGAAAACTCTCTGTATAGATTGTTCTAAGTTATTATACTAAACATGGAAGCTGTGCAAGAAAACCTAGGAGGACGCTTTCATTCTAGAGAAGATAAAATTACTTTATCATGGAGTCTGTGTTTTTTTCTCTGTGTTGCCATTTGCAGCTTTAGAACCCTTTGGCCAATTCATCTCATGGGACAGAGAGAGAGAGGAAATAAATGTTTTATGAAAACACACTGCTGAGAGGGGCTAGGGATGGATTCAAGTGTCCTGAGAGGAAGGCTTCAGTATGAATGCCTCTTTGTTGGCATCTACCAGAGAGGGAGGTCTTGCACATCCTACTTAGCAAAAGCTTTGCTTGGAGCATGTGTCTTCTTTAAATGTCAAGGGGAGAAAAATGTACAAAACTCTTGAGTTCTGGCTCTCCCAGAGATGTGTTTCCTTTCTGATCCCTGTGGCTGTCTGAAAAAGCAGTGGTTTTCTTTCTCAGTAAGTACGATGAACGTTTTACCAGGAAAATGTAAATGGCACCTAACTATCCCTAAACGTGGGAGTCAGAGTGCAGTTTGGAGATGGGTTTGAGGACTGGAATCTGCATGGCTGAGGCAGGAGGATAGTTCTGTATCCCACTGTCACATGGGTTTCCGCTAAGGCTGGGTTGGTTTCGGTCTGTGGCTTTTTGTTTGGTTGTTTTTGCTTGCACAGTAAGGAATAGTAAATGTTTAGAAAAAAACCCACAACTTAAGCTTGAGATTTCCAAACCAAAGTAACTGTAACTATGGTTTTAGGATGGAACTGAAGAAAAAAGGCAGAGTGCCTACTGCAGAGCATGGGCAGAACTGTGGGTGCTGTCCTCCTAAGGAGCAGCTTGCTTGGGGAGTGATGAGAATAGAATACAGCATCCTTTGCTTTGCTGTCAGCTTGGACAAGTCACACGCGCTTCCCAGACTGCCATTTCCCATCTCTAACCCTCCTTGTCTGCTTCCTGGGGTCTGAAGAACATGCATTTATAAATGAAGTCACGTACTGTAAATCTCCCACTGAATGGAGTGCAAACAGTGTAGCAACAGCCCGTCTGTACTTCTGTGTGTCAAACCTGACATACCTACAGAGGGCTTTTAAGTTGCCTTCCACCAATTTCCTGTATAATTTGCATGGGTTCTTCACAATAAAAAGCTATGGAAAATAAATTTTTTTTTTAAAATAAGGAAATAATTATAAAAGTTTAAAAATCAGCAGAGAAGATTTAGAACTAGGAGCCATGAAATTCCCCTTTAAAATTATTTTGATAATGAAATGACTAGTGTGTGTCCCTTTGGCCTGATTATCTTTAATTGAATTGGATCTTTTAAAGCACGAGTGAGGCCTTGTGGAAAATTTAGAAAACTGTTCCCTTTAAATACAGTTTCATATTTGTCAATTATTTTCTGCTTTCTTCGTCTCTTTTTTTTTTAATAAAGAATACTTGCCTGAGTATAAGCTGTTTTACAAAGGTTTATCTGCCCTGCTGTTTCGTCCCCACCTCAGTGATGCTGCTCTCTACGCAACATCACGTTTGTTTGCCCAGCAACCTACTGCTACCAGGCATTCCTCCTGGAGCAGTTGGCACCTCTTGTAAATAAAATGCTACGCTTTCTGTCACAGACTTTGAATAATTCACTAAAGTGCATGATAACAGCTTCCTCAAAGTTAAGCCTGACCTAGTCTGAGCATGGTTTTGGTCAGTGGTGGTATACCTGGGGAATTTCACTAAAGCCTACAGCGTTCAAAGAAGGTATGCCATCACTTAAAAGAAAAATGTGGGTTTTAATAGTAGAACTTCACAAATTATTGATATCACTTCCTAATACGTATTTACTGCAATTTTCTGAGCTCAGGAATTTAGCTGCCTATGATGGGTGTCTCCTAGCAAAAGCAAATGTTAATTTGATCTCATTTTCTCTTGTCTTGCTTCTCAGAAACATATTTGCAGCTGGGTACTTAGAGAAGTGAGGGCAGTTGTTCTTGGTGCCATTCCAAACCTGGTTTTCATTTTCTTTACGCAAGTGCGTGCGGCCAGCCGCAGCGCAGTGACCAGCGGCCAGGCTGCCTGGCTCTCCTGCTGCGTGGGCCGGGCAGGGAGAGTTCTGCAGCTGGTGCCGGGGGTGAGCTGCAGCCCGGCCCGCCAGTCCCCATCTCTGGTGCTGCCATCCAGATTCGGTGGCAGAGCAGCTGAGTGATTCAGTCCCAAACAGTGGAAGGGAGTGCAGCTGCAAGTCCAGGCTGGATATGAAGATAGAAAGCAGGATGTCAAGTACATGGAGGGATAAAATAGTGATTTTCGTGGCAAAACTGTTGAATTGATGGCAGCAAGAAAAGAGAATAATGCGTGA
This sequence comes from Psophia crepitans, assembly GCA_013399095.1. Classification (NCBI taxonomy): domain Eukaryota; kingdom Metazoa; phylum Chordata; class Aves; order Gruiformes; family Psophiidae; genus Psophia; species Psophia crepitans. Next base: position 125,028 of record VWZZ01007653.1, on the reverse strand, counting down.
GCTTGAATTTATTGAGATTCCTGTGCCTTTCAGTTGCATGAAATTGTCCACAGCACCATTTTAGGCTCTCTGCAGACTCACTTTAGCATCCATGCATCTACTTCTGCTCACTGCCCTTGTTTTAATTTATGTCTGCCTCTCTCAAGGCTAGAAACCATTTTTCCCCCTCTAAAATGCCAAAGGCCATGTGTCCCAAGCCATATTCAGTCTCCTCTCCTACACTGCTTTACCCAATACCTTTTTAAGGAGAACAGTTGGAGGTGCCATGACTTTTATTTATCTTTCATGACTCATTTGGTAAAATCAGGTAAAACACTACTTCTTACGGCAATAGCTGAAAATCTGTACTGGGCAAACACTGCAGCCGTATCAGGATGCTAGATGGGTGGGGGTTTATGCATTAACACGCCTTTGTGTAATATTGAAAGGTCAGGCTCACGGCAGAAGACCAGTGTGGTGGTGGAGTTTTTTGAGCAGAGGACCAGAAGTAGGAGTTTAGGTTTTCATCCTGTTAGGCATGCTGATTCACAAGGTCTTTGGACAAGTATATACCTGTTAAACTCTGTGTTTTGTTGCCTGCCCTGCAAGCTTTCTCTTCTCAAGAGAGTAATTGTGCGTACCTATCTCTTAGCACTGCATATATTAAATGACTGAGGATTGAGTTCACAGACTTGCCACTTACAGTCCAACAAGTTCCTTTTTTCATCAGTGGTGGTGCATTTAAAAGTAGAGAAAAGAGGTCAGCAGTACCTGCTGCAGCTCTGGGCTGCATGTAAAAGGGTGAAAAGTAACAGAAGAAAAAATCATTTTGTGTGTTTTTGCAGGGAAGCTTGGTCGCTTTCCACCGAGGATGCATCACCAGGCCACTCCGGAAAGCCGAGCTGCCCCTCATTTTCCAAGGTCTCACCTTGCCGAAGCAGTTGCCAAAGCCAAGGCAGGTGGAGGTGGTGGTGGAAGCACTGGTGGAACTGGAAGAGGTCTTGTGGGGCAGATTATCCCCATATACGGATTTGGCATCTTCTTATATATCCTGTACATTTTATTTAAGGTAAGACCAACATAAATTGAAAAGTCAGGGAAGTAGCAACTAAAAATACCTGAAAACAGAAGTGATAGTCCCATTTCTGTACGTGGTTCCATTTCAGCCTTGTTGAAAAAAACCAAATGCTTGTGCTGGACCTCTCTGGTGGTTGAAAGATTGGGGAATCCTGTGGGTTTTGCTATTGCACAGACTGTAGCTAAGAATGCAGGGATGGTTTGCTGTGATCCTGTATTGGCTTTTGACCTCTTACAATTTTTTTAAGGTCCGTGTCCCATCCTCGCCTGGAAAATGTGTATGTCTAAAGCAATATTAGATCAGTTTTGGATATACACATAGTAGTATTCTCTATTGTGTGTGACTACATATTATATACACTGTACATGTTATGTGTTGTGTTACGCATTCAAAGGGGGCGCGAGGGAGTGCGATTATTGCACACCTTCTGGAACAAAAGCACCACATTGTTGGAAAATGGGAGTTTGTAAGGTTCTATTGACCACGCTGGAACTACCCCAGCTGAGGAACTGGTTGAAAGCTAGTTTAAAAAAAAGCACAGCCTAAATTCTCCTCAAGTGTTTTTTCACACATGATTTGAACTTCTCATAGCTTTTTTGTTAGACGTGACTTGCATGTAGGTGATGACAGTCAGCTGTGTGGGAGGAGGGAGAAGTGGGCTTGTCAACATGTTTTTTCCTTTGGGGGCTGACTCCAGGCTGAGCAGTGTCCAGACAGTTGAGCCTGCTCTGAGCAGGCCGAGGTAAGAACAAGGTGAATGGGGTGTACCGATCAAAGACAAAGAAGATGAAAGGAATGGATAGCCTGCAGCTTCTGTACCGAGGCAGACAGTATCTTTGCTGCAGGTACAGAGGTGGTGAGGAATAATGGCAGAAAACATTGCAAGAGGGACAAGTGGGGTCACATCTCATTCCTTCAGAGCCTGTTCTTTATTTCACAATAATTACCCAATGTGCTGTTTTTTCCCCTCTTACAGACAGAAGAATTACAGCATCAGGCTGGACCAGATAAATATTCAAAAATGAAAAGGGTTTTTTTGATGAGTTATGCTTTCACTATTCTTAAAAATATCATTTGTTCCAAGTGTCTTTTAGGAGTTTTCAGCTGGCAAGATCTCCCAGGCATCTTTCATGATTGTCTGGATTTGCTGCTGGGCATGCTTTTCTGTGGCTACTTTCTGGCATAATTTTAGTTTTCTATCCTTTCCTTTTTTCTGTTGCCTTTGGGACATATATTACTATTGCTGTAACTTATAGAAGGCTCATCTTTTTTCACTCATAAGCTGGCTTCCAAGGGAAAATCTACTGCTGGAGAGAGGAAATGCCCTACTGCTACACCTGGAAACATGAAGAGGAAGATCAGTGAGTATGACATCTTGAGTTGTATCTGGGTGGTTGTTGACTCTGTAGAGCCACAGTCCAAACGGGTTCTTCAAGTTCTGCACACACTGTAATGCTGCTGTCCTCCCTCCCATAAAGAACAAGTCAGAAGCTTCTGTGTTGGAAGGAGCAAGACTTAAAGTGAATTATGTCACTTTCTAATCTTATTTGGCTAATGAGACTCTGTGATAGTAGCCTGATCCCAAGCGCCCGCTGGAAGCAATGGCTTTTCACAAAGTTCACTGAATTAACTACAGATTTGCTGAAAAGCTATGTACCTAATGACTAAAAATGGATAATAGGATGTTGGTCTATAATTATTCTATAATCTCTAATATTCTAATAATAATATATAAAGATACTATTAGAAGCTACCTTCATTTTTTTGAATTCGTGAATTCTTAGCCATCACCAGGCACTTTCCTACTTTTTAACTTCCTTTTTTACAACGCTCAAGGTTTCGATGAGTGCAACAAAGCAAGCAAACAATATTCTGGAACGTTACTGTGATTTTACCTAAATATCAGTGGGATAGATTCAACTATTTGTAGACATTTATTAGATAAATTAATAAGCTTACTATTGCAGATTGGATGAGTAGTTACTGTAACAGTATTTAAATGTGTTGTGTTTAGCTGACTAAATTGTAATAGGAAAGAAAAGTACTTAGGGCTTTATAAAAAGTGCTAGCAGTAAGGTAATTCTCTTAACATAGCTGTAATTATCTTGACATTAATGTCTATATTAGGAATACCTAATGTACTCACTGCTATAGATTGTATTTTCAGTGTGCTTGTACTGCATTGTGCCTGGCAATTTTGTGCAATTTATTAGCAACGGTAATTGCGTTTTTTTTCTCTAATGCTTGGTAAGAGAAACTAACTTTGCAGTAAGTTAAATATTTACTGTCATTATAACCCAAAGAACGGGCGATGAAAATTATTCTGCCTTTTTCTAGAGCTCTTCATTTGTATTCCTAAAGCGTTCACGGCAAGCTGTAGCAGAGCAGGGGACAAGTCACTGGGCTAGGAACCTGGCGACTGAGTCACCACTTACATAGTGACTTGAAGGGAGTAACTTCCTTTCTCTTTGCCAGTTTCCCTTCTCCTATTTTTAAAGTCTCTGACGTGCAAAATAGTGACATCGGTGATACATTAAGTAATGACATTCTCTGCAGAACAGGGATCTTTCCAAAAGCAGGATGTTTGTGGATGGCTTTCTCCATTCCTACTGTGCTGGAGTTCCATTGTGCCTTTGTGCTGCTTGAACAGGTGTGAATATTTAGAATCATAGAATCATTTAGTTGGAAAAGACCTTTAAGATCAAGTCCAACCGTTACCCTAATACTGCCAAGTCCACCACTAAACCATGTCCCCAAGCACCACATCTACACATCTTTCAAACACCTCCAGGGATGGTGACTCAACCACTTCCCTGGGCAGCCTGTTCTAGTGCTCGTCGACCCTTTCAGTGAAAAAACAAATTCCTAATATCCAATCTAAACCTCCGCTGGCACAACTTGAGGCCATTTCCTCTTGTTCTATCACTTGTTTAACTAACCTAGGCTGGTTTCATTTTGTTCTGCACTGGTGAACAATGAGGTCTCAGCTATAGGATTTTCAGTGTGAGCTACAAAAGCCAAACAAGGACCTCGAGCACTTTTTTGGATGTCCATGCTGTTGTATCCTTACTGCTAACGTTTTTGGCTAAATTATAGCCAGTGTGGATGTTCCTGCATGTCCACATGCGTGTCTATTGCTGTACTATGGACACATTTTTCGAAAAAAAAAGTGCAGTCGTGGAAATACCTTGCTTTGCTCCCCAGACAGACACCATGTGGTTGTCTGTTCTGCACACCTGTGCAGGACCACGGATTTTATTCTCTTTGATAAAGATGTGGTTTCTCAAATCTTAGACTCATCAGATAATACTCAAGTGACCTATTGTCTCTGTTCCTAAGGACTTAACAGTGAAATTCCATGAGAACTCTCAATTCTGCAGTAGACAGTAAACCACTGTGGTTTCCTTGGGGTGGGGAAGATATTTTCTTTTCCCTAGCTTTAATCTCCAGGGCATTTACAGTGGCTCACTCTCTTTGCTTATTGGGAGGTTGCTTGGGAGCCTTGGAAAGAAGGCTGAGGTTCTTGCATGTCCTATTACCACTGGCAACAATCTTCACCTTCTTACACCAGGAAGAGTAGGTAGAACTCTTTAAGCTGCATGTTTTAGTTTCCTCACAGCCAGTTTGGTTTGGTACAGCACATGCTACTTGTGATAATGGGACAAGGATTACGTTTGCAAAGCTACTACTGACAGATCTTGGGATTTTGTTTGTTTTACAGCTGACTATGAGCTCACCCAACTCCAGGAAAAATTGAGAGAGACAGAAGAAGCTATGGAAAAGTTAATGAACATAGTAGGACCCAACTGTGACAGGTGTGTTTCAAATTACAGCATTTTAAGTAGGGATTCTGCTCTGATTAGAAATTTAACTTTCTTACATTAGCTGTATTAAAATAGCATTGTTATTCCTAATTCCAATTGTAGAAATTTGATTTTACACATCACACCTTTTTTTTGGCATCTATATTTAAAATAAATGTTTTTTCCAAATTCATTTTCCTTAAACAGAAAAGCAAATATCCCTTCCCTCCCCCTTTGTATAGTGCATTATTTGGAAGATAATGACAGGTATGTGTAAACAGAAAACAAAATGTCTACATTTAAAGTATATAAACCAACCTGTCTTACGTGACCAAAAATAATATTTGGCATGATTCCTAAGAGACCCATTTGTTTTATATTATTTTTCAGTGCTATGGATTATTTTTCTAAATAGAAATGCTGTTATAATCTATTTAAATGCCTGTTAGAATATCCATAAAATATTTCTTTAAGGGCAGAATCGTATAATAATCTGATTCCATAACTTAGTTCCACCCTGCAACCAGTAAATTCAAGCATTTGCTTCGAAATACAAAAGGAAAAAAAAAGTTGTAAAATCAGGATTTAAAAATTTATTATGTTTATTAATGTTTGCTATAAATCTGAGATCACTATTCTACATTATAAAGAAACAGTGGAGACAAGTCAGTGTTTGTCGTAAGGAGCGTAACAGCACATCAATAGGACAATGCATAACTGCAGTGTTTGAAAATTTAAATACCATGAATATTCAGGTGATGCTTGCAAGCAAAAGAGAGAGCTGCTCAGGCTGTAACACGTGTTAACTTTGTCTGGATCAGTCAGTGCCGGTTTTAACCCATTCTGTAGGAACAGCTCCGCGCCGGACTTGCACGGTATGTTCGTGCACACTTCAAACCGCCCTTTCTCTGAGCGCCTCGTTTTGCCCACCTTGCACAGCGCCCCTCTGTTGCGGCTGTGCGCGTCTCAGCAAGGCGGGGTGCCAGACGTGCCTGCGACAGGCCAGGTTCCCGCGGGAGAAGAACCCCCTAAGCTGCCCTGGTTTTGCAGTGACACAGAAGGATACTATTTTGACTGTTACTCGTCTCTCTTCTGGAGAGCTAACGCAATGCTCTATGCGTACCTCCAGGCTGCAAGAAATAGGCTTATGTGCTGCTCAGATATTGTGCTGACTCTCAGGATAGGATATTTTTTTACTGACAAAATGGGTTTAGGGTCTGATCTAGTATTTGTTCCTCTCTGTGTTATTGGCTCAGAGCCTTTATTTAGTAGAACTTCCCTTCTTTGTTCAATCAAACTATTTATATAGATGGATCTAAAGGCCTCAGGGGAAATAAGAATCTGAATCTAATAAAGAATTTTGTATGTAGGCTCTTTAAAGGGAAGGGGAAACCACCTCTAGGTGGAGCAAATAGCTGTTTTTCAAATACACCCAAACTTTGAAGCTTTCTTAATCTACACTGTGATACTCATTAAGTTCAGTAATATTGGATGAATGCCTTAAAATAAAACATATAGTTAGGAAGTGTAATTAGAGCACAGAGTACAGTGCTAGGCTTATTCAGTCTGGATGTTGATAGATTTAAAGAAAAAGGAAAGAGGAAGAGACCAAAAATTACTTGAGCTACATTTATGAATACGTAGTTAAACAGAAATCCTTACAGCAGAAAAGTCAGAGAAAGAAAAAACTGGTGTCAAATTTAAACTAATGCTGAAAGACCCCAAGGGAGACCCTGGCCCATTACGCTAGGTAAGGCAAGGAGGCTGCCAGCCTGCCAAGTGAAGCATTATTAACCAAAGGATGTATTTTGCATTGTCACAAAACCCAGTGTATCACCGTAGCACACAGAGTTTCTGATAGTGCTGAGGTCTGAGCTCGTGCCGCCGTGTCCTCTCACTGTGCTTCAGAAGCATTCTCCTCCCGGCTGAACTGGGATTCGTGGCTTTCTCCCAGTGAAGATTCTTAGAATCCAGAGACATTCTACTTTTGTATATTTTCTTCAAAAAAGCATTGCTTTTGAAAGCTGGATGAGTTTGGAAGGACAGTTTATTCTCAGATAATACTGTACCTTATAAAGAAATCCTGTTTCAAAGGAATGCTACATACCATGCTGTTTGATTTTATTCTGCTTTCTTCTGTAGGAAGGGTATGTGCTGATTTCTTGCTGTGGCCTGTCCTGCTCATTTCATTTTCTTTCAAAAGCATTTGATGGAAGTGAGGCTGGAAGACCTCGGAATGGGGTGTCCCATTCTGAGCTGGGATAGCTAGCACTGTCCAGCCCTGTGTTGCAGAAGGTAGGCAGGCAGGAAATTGGATTTGCTTTTTTTTNTTTTTTTTTTTTTTTTTCTCCGATGCGACTTGAAGACCAATCTCCAAACCAGCAACACCAGCTGGAATTGCTACAGCCTTAAGTACAGAAACCCCCTTCCAGAAAGGCAAAGCTTTCAAAAAGCACAGGTACAGGTACTTTTAATAAGGCCTAGCATGTATTAGCAAGGACTGGAAGCAAGGTGAAGAAAGAAAGGGGAAGAAGGAACTGCCTGGTCAGCTCCTCAGCAACATAACAAAACCTAAACTGAGAGATGGCCAAGGATAATTGTTACCTAATGCACACATTTAAGTGGGTAGTACGTAGCACCTAAGGATGTAATGTTTCACAGCTCTGAGAAGATCTAGCACGCTTCCCACCACTTTTTTCAACAGGTTATACATTTAAATTATACAGTTTTGTAATTTATCACTAAGGGGACCTCTGTATCTCCAGTTTCAAAAGGTAGACCTTTATAGTCCAGTATCTCTCAGCAGAGATGAGGAGCCTTGCTGGGAATTTGATGATTCAGAAATAAAGACATGATTGACGGTTACATAGGGCACTCTGCATTAAGAGCATGCATATTGCTTTTTTCCCAGGCTTTTAGCAGAGTGTTTCAGTGTTGGGACAGTGATATAATGGGTACAAAAGATTTCCCTAACCATTCTCACGGATGTCTTACCCATACACTATTTTCACCACTGTCTATAAAATTTGGTATTTTGAAACCACTTTAAATTGAAGAATACTTGTAAATATTTTTCTCAGTGTGAGTATTGTACAATATTCTCTTACAAATAAATCTCAATTTCTGGTAATTAGGTAAGAGGTCGTAATAATGCAGCTCTATTACCTGGTTTTAAAGTTCTGTTTACCAGGCTGTCAATTCAAAAAAACTACCTTTTTACCATAAACTGATCAAATGCGAGAGGGGTGGGGGCAGGGGGAGAGGAGAATAGGAGAGGCTGTACTCTGTGGAGTGCCATTTTTGGGCTATAACTGCATTTTAATAGTGATTATTTTAAGATTATGAAACAAGAAAATACCAGTTGATGTGTCTAAGATACCATGTTAGATTATGGATTTTCACGGCAGTCATGATAGCTCTTCAGGAAATGTTCTGATCTCAGTGTAAGAATAAGAAACCTTTTCTTTACCTGTTAGTGGGCACTTTGGGACTCTACAAAACGTAAGCATTGCCACTATGACAAGTAATAGCTGTGCTGGAGCTACAAACACACAGAGCAAAAAATAATGACCTTTTCTTACACGGTAAACCTTTAGCATCTGTTCTCCTCCTCCTATTCATACCCTGCTAAATCTCCCGTACACAGGCAGCCAGATGTCTTACACATTGCCAGCATCCTACTGTAAATCTTCCTAGAGGCCTTAAATGAAGTAGAAATGGTGCGTGGGGTTTGGTTTCTCCCCCTCTACAGGGCAATTTGTCTTTTATGAAAGGTCTCTGGAGGAGGAATACTCTGAAATACAGAGACCTTGCGTGGCAATAGGACAGTAGTGCTTTCTAATGAGAGTATCCAGCGTGTTAGGACTTTTCCTGTATGAAATGCCCCAGTGAATGCCGCTGCATTGATTGATCCTGTTATCTGAGCTAGCATATCTCCCCGTTGTGCTAAACAGACAGCCCCCTCTGTCTTTATCCAGGTGATATATATTCAAATTACATACACTTTTGTCTATAAAAGGAGGATTAGTTTGGCAGCTCTATTACAGCTTCTGTCAAAAGCAGCTAGCTGACGAAACCATTTATTTGTGTGTGTCTCTTAATTCACATCTCAAATTCTACATCTGCATAACCAAGGCTTTTGAGAAGATGCTGTCTCACACCTTCACTCCTTCTGTGGAACAAACTGCCACCGCAGCTTGGGGGGACTCAGTGCAACCTCCGTGTAGCATTGGGACTGTGTCAGCCTTTCAAGCCGTGGGGCAAAGTGCCGTGCGGGGGCAGCGCAGAGAAGGGATTTTTTTGCCCTGTGATCTCAAACAGTTTAACTTGGGTAGCTGCTCCCTAAAACACAGAGAGACGCAAAAGCGAGCCGGAGTAGTGCCTCAGCCCCTGAGAAGCTTGAACTGGCCCTTGCACAGAGATCAAACACCTGCTCAAGAACAACTGAAAACTCAAGGTGACATAAGCACAAGTCAGAACCATTTTCACCCCTAAGTACAGCCAGTGTCCTTCTTCTTCTGACCTACTGAGCGAGTTAGTAGAGCTCAGATCACCGCCCTCCGAATACTTCTTTCTTATGTTTTTTGGACACTATTTTTCTTCCAGAGAAAATAAGATGTAATGACTACATGACCTTATCTGTTGGAAGCATTTTTGTTACAACAGTAAGTAATCTTATTACCTGAGCAGTAGAAATTACTAGAATCAGCAGTGTAGAACCGATCAATATTTGCATTTAATCTGATAAAAATCTCAGTCCTCGCCCACTCTCCCTCTGATTCTAAAAGGCAAGTTAAATGTAACACCTTCTTTTCAGTTTTAAATCTTCCTTCCTGCTTCTCTCCTGCCCCCTGCCAGGCAGCATTGTTGACTCTGTATAATAACATGAAGATCTGTCCAACTGACTTGTTTCTTAACGAGGCCTTGCAAATTTAATACTTTTAATGGTTATAATTAGGGATCATTAGACTCTTGACACTGATGTCTGTCTGAGAAATTCTGATCAGCCCTACAAGTTGTTTTAAATGTAGCATAGATTCTGAATTACATTTTCTTACGATGCTTCAAACAAGACATGGCCCCCTAGTTCAGAACTAAACACTGTTTTAAAGGCCAGAAATTTCTGTAGTGTCTTCTGTACCATAACTCTTGCTTGTCCGTCACTGTCGTCTTGCTCTCACGTTGGCTGTACCTGCCTTCATTTACCTGTTTAAGTTTTCAGGCTTTCTGGATAACCAGATGGACTTTTATACCAAGCTGACGTGCACACCACATGCAGAAGTTGAATAGTGATCACACTGCAGCCAGATTTCTTCAGATTGTGCTGCTGAGACAGACCAAACAGTTGGGTTCAAACTCTGTCAATAGTCTGTAGTAACTGAGAACTGAATTCTGGTGCCTAATGTTTTCTAGCAGGATTCAAAATGTTACAACAGACCAGGAAAAAAGGTTACTTCAGCAACTGCGAGAAATTACTAGAGTTATGAAAGAAGGAAAATTCATAGATGGCATCTCTCCTGAGAAGGAAGCTGAAGAAGCTCCTTACATGGAGGATTGGGAAGGTAAGCAAGGGTCTGTCTTACCAGAAAATTCTCTCTCATGAGACAAATTGAATAAGGATTACTTATAGTCCCAGATCCTTTCAAAACATTTTGTTAAATTTATCCTACTTTTTCAGAAGTCAGTGTTAAGAACTTTGTGAGAGGTGGTTTGTTTTTCCAACCATAATAGAAAGAAAATAGATTTTGAGGCACCCAGCATTTCCTTTAGTGTAAACACTACACTACCTGCTGCCAAAAGTGGCATATGAATATTCACAGATGCTCCATCTGCTGCTGGGTCTTGGCTGCTGTGCGTTTATATCTTTCTCTTTCTTTGCCAGGCTAAATTTCATGCAAAATCATAAAACCTTTGGAAATCAGAATCCATACGTTTTGGATAACTTACAGTTTTTACTTTGATGAGTCGTTCTTTGTTTGCTGCAATGTTGTAAAAGCTGACTCCAGGAAGTCTGTCTTTCAAAAATTCTTTATTATAATGCCTTTCCATTCCTTGGTGTTCACTGGTTACATAAATGTGTTTTCAGGATATCCTAGCTGAACTGCTCACTATCATAATTTTAAATGCAGAGTTACTTCCTTGCTCTTTAAGAAGCCTTCAAAAATGAACCAAATCATACAGCATAAACAGTGGCCTCGAGCTCTGTTTTCTTAAGTCAAGTTCATGATGCATTTTTCTAAAATAAAATGCACAAAGTCATAGACATATCTGGCTTTTCAACTTTATAAATAATGCTGTTTATACCAAAAGTCTTCAAAACATGGATCAGTCAATCTGTAGACAGGATCAAACAAAAATTGATCTATTTAAAGATCGAAGACATGCAATTTTCACCTGTTAGCCTCCATAGCTTTCAGCAAAGCACAGACATTCACTCTTGAAAGTCAGGGCTGATATTCTGGCTCCCTAAAAATATGTGGAGTTTTCTCATCATCTCCCACGAAGTCATGTTTTGCATATTCTTGCCATGGATTTAATACTGTGGCATACACATGGCATTAAACAGATGACGCTTATACTGGCAGTGCTAAAAGTGACTATTCTAACAAACTTGTGCATCCATGAGTGAAGTCAATACTATTTTTAAATGCTGGTAACACTTCAAGCTGCATATCCCTTTATTCCTAAGGTTATCCAGAAGAGACCTATCCCGTCTATGATAATTCTGATTGCTTCAGGCGCAAGCAGGACACAATCCTTGTTGATTACCCTGACCTGAGCCAGCCCTCTGCAGAAGAGCTGGCAGAAAGAATGGAGGGCATGGAAGATGAGGAGTATCTGTGCAGTGAAACCCTGCTGCCTGATCTCACCGTGAGAAGGGGCAGTCATGATTTAATGCAGAAGAAGGACGAGGTAACCAGCATCAGTGAAGAGGAAAGGGACCTTCATCACAGCCAAAGCATTGAGGAGTGCTGCTGTTGTTACGAGGAGGATGATCCTGCTGTTATAGCGGAGAACTCTGGCTTCTACTCTGAGAGCTGCAGTGAAGCAGAAGAGCCAAACCAAGAGGACCTGTCTGTGGAGTCAGAAAATGAAAATGCAGCACTGGAAGAGCAAAAAGCCAGTGATTCGGATGAAACAGGCACCCTGAGAAAGCGCAACACAAAAGGACTCGAGTAATAAAAATAGTGGATGTTATCTCGATGGTGAAGGCAGAGGTCATAAACTGTCATTTGTGTGGTTTTTGTTCCCAATGAAGACTTCTCTGTGTTCATGTCCCTGTACCAATTTCATTCGTGCAGTAACAGTCCGATCATCTGCCTGAACTGGAAGCCAGTGCCCTCTTTCATGCAGTCTTGTCGTGGCCTACCATGACATAGCTAACAGTGTGTTGTCCCTGCTTTTTGGAGACTGGTATCTTGGAGCAGATTATTCCATTCCGGTACTCGTGATTCTTTGCAGTTGTAAAGGAACCATCCTTTGTTTTGCCCTTTGTCATCCCAGAGTGAGCCAAATGTCTCTTTTGACCTTCTCAAGAACATCTCTGTGCTACCAGTTATAAAAGTTCATCAAGACCGTATATATTTGAGATCACCAGGAAGCTGAAGGAGAAAGTTTGCCTTCTTTCTCTAACCTGAACGTTAACTGTTCAGCAGAACAGACAGTAGAAGAGAATGCATGTGACTTGTTCTCAACTCTGTTGTTGCTGCTGCGTGCCCCAGAAACCACTGTGACTACAATCCATAAAACATATATTACCCCAGTGCACAGCCCATTTCCCAGCTTATTCCATGCTGCATACCAGTAGCCTAATCTATGCTGTGTCCCAGAAGAATGTGAGCAAGACTGAAGCATTATGAGTTGTTTGCCATAGCTGTGGTGAAATGTCCTGGTGGAACTCCCAGATAAGTGCAGGAATCAGACCGTACTTCGTGTTAGAGAAGAACGCTGAGGACTCCCCACCCTCCTGCAACACCGCTGATACCACCTCGTCCAGGGGAGCCCGGGCACAGGGTGAGGATGGGACTGGAGCCCAGGCACATGAAGGCAGGTGGAGGGCAGTCCCTGTGCCCCAGGGGCAGCAGAAGGGCACAGGGCAGCAATCCTCAGGATAGGGGCCCTCAGCCCCCCCCGACCCTCCTCCTTCTCCCACATGAGGCCATCTTTCAGGCCATGGAGCAGCTGTGTTTCGAGAGGACCAGGGTATAACTTGAGTGGTTTTGGGGGGGAAAAAAACCCAAAAACATCTTGTGCTACGCACTCAGATTGGGCTTATGAGAAGCACATGCTCCTTGACTTGTAACATTTCCCACCTAGCAGATGAAACGGCTGTACCTTTATTAAAGGTAAAAGAAACAACATGTATGTTGTTTGAATTAAACATTATGATAAAACTAGGCTTAAAAATCCACAAAAGTACTTAATTCTTCCTGGATATTTGTTAATGGCTATCAGATCATCTCAAGCTTACCATGGGATCAGAAGAAAAGTACAAAGTGTAAGAAAGATCAGTGCTGGTCCCAAATATACAGTAAAGAAAATGAGTTATCAAATAGTATTTGGACAACAGATAAACAAGTAAGTAGTTTATGACCCGAGTGAAATAGCAGTTAGGGTTCATATGTTGTATTCTTTTCTTTCCCAGCTAAGGAAATTATTACTTACTTTGGATTTACAGAACAGTCTAGTTCAATAATCCTCTATTTAAATGATTTTTACTTGTACATGCTAAGAAAAATATTGTTTCTAACCTCAAGTCTCACAAACACTGGACAAGAGATCCCAGCTAAGAGATAGAAAATGATCTTTTTTTCAATGATTTTTTACCAACCACATATTTCAAAGCAAATGAATGCAACATCAGATTAGACAGACTGAGCACCCCATGTACAAATCCAGCTGGAACGGTTGGTCTAGTCAAGTGATTTTTCTCAGCTTTGGAGCTTCACCAGTTTTTGGGGTGGGCCAGTGGTACAGATTCCTAGAGAGCAAATGGACACCTGACAATACGCTCATTTTTCTCAGTGATCTTCCCAGGACGGCTCAGATATCGCGCCGAAAGGAGACCACTTCTCCTCTCTGTTGTGATCCACCACCCGTCAAAACGTAAGATGACCCAAACCTGCATTTTTCCTGGCAGAGGAAACCGAGTGTCCCGTCCCTGAAAGTCTGAGCGATAAAAAGGTCTGCGCCAAGGTTCACTGGCCTTGTAGTCAGAGAATTTTCTGATATCTAACCTGACTGCAGTTTCAATCAGTTCTGTGTATCAGAAATACGGAGGATAGATGCTTCTCTTCTGCTTTTCAATGGCTTTTTACATATTTGAGGCTTGAGGTTTTTTGTAATTGTACAGTTGATCATTCCTGCCTAAGAATAGTTCTTTGCTCTTGTCCTTACTGAACTACAGCCCAGGTTCTTCTGGCCATTTTCCAAACTAATTTTGGTAGAAATAAGCAGGCCAAAAATTCAGTCTTTAACAACAGCCAGACTTGCCAAGAGCGGGTTTAGCTGGCATCAGATGGCACTAAGGTGGCAGGAATGGGACACAACTGTCGGCGGTAGGGACCTGAGGCTGCACACCACGGGGCCTCTGCTTGGCCGGTGTTCATTAGGAATCTCACCTTCCTCTTCATGACAATGGGTAAGAGAAGTATTTCCACAGTGTGTACCAATTTCAAGTCTTTGGGCTCACAGTTTGAGAAAACCTACAGGCTGAACATGACTACAGATCTGGTAAAGTCAGGGCTGGTAGTATAACTGTCCATGGCTATGTTTTTTGTTTTCAATTCATACTAGCGTTAAAGGTGAACAGACAGTTTAAACAGCACTGGAAACTCCTCACGTTAAATAACCTCCATGCTCTGTGTAGGTAATTTATCGAGGTATTTCTGACCTTGGGTAGGGAGAGACACAGTTGCTTCAGACAAATTAGTATTTCTGCAGTGTTCTGTATTGACAAACACCAGAACCTCTATGACATACACAAGGTAAATTATGTGAAAATACAAAAATCAGTCTTTGCACGTACTGGTAAATAAATACATTTACTCCAGAATACCAAAGAATTTCTTTAAAAAATTTACTTTGCAAAAGCACATTCTTGCAGGTTTATCTAAAACTGAATATACGTCTGAACAAAGATGAAATGCCTGACTACTTGAAATAGCTCAAGACAGTCTTGTGTGCAGACAAGCATAACGTATTACAGGCATTATGAAAAAAACATGACTGGTTAAATATTAGTTCTGAAGATTAAGACATTTTTTGTCAATTTTGACATTTTCCACTCTCTAAACCCCACATAATTTAAAGGAAATCTAGACCATAACATACTCAAATTCTACTGAATATCATTGGCTTATTTAAGAAAGGCAAAGAGATTAATTATAAGATGTTTACTCTGGGAATAAAAATAAAGAAAACCCTAACTAAACTGCTCTCCTTTCACGGGGACAGAAACATTCATGTAGCACCTACATCTTCTACTTCTTGTATTGTAAGTAAAGAAGTCAGAAACAAAGGAGTATTTTTCTTTACAGGCAGCTAATGGGTATTTCTACAGCTGCTCCCAAACACTGGATCTGTCAGACTGTCATTAGTTGGATGAAGACAGTGTTGAGAAATACAAAAACAGTTCAGTGTCTATTAGGAACCCTCAGAATTTAACCACCTCACAAGTATTTACTTTCTGAGATACTTCTAAAGGTGTCTCAGATATTTTTTCTCTTGTTCCCTGTACTCTTTAGTATAAGGAACTGTTCAGAAAGGGGA
The DNA here is from genome assembly GCA_013399095.1 of Psophia crepitans. Taxonomy (NCBI): domain Eukaryota; kingdom Metazoa; phylum Chordata; class Aves; order Gruiformes; family Psophiidae; genus Psophia; species Psophia crepitans. The sequence goes on along the minus strand of VWZZ01007653.1, from coordinate 109,398 downwards.
AACAAAAGCTCTGGTCTTGTAATTATGGAGTATGAATTGACTCACTGCATGGATCAATCCCACCGCAAAGTCAGCTCTGAGGAAGAAGGAGAAGCAGATGGCTATCTATAACAGACACTTAGAGGCAGAGCATTTAAAATAATTTTTTTAACCTTTTCCACATAAAGATTTCAATTCTTCAAAACTATTTTAAAGGGGTTTCAAATAACAGAGTCTTTTGGAGATATTTTGCAATAATTAGCGCCAATACAAATTAATACCATGGTTTATGCTGTCAGTGTGAACAGTGGGAAAGAAGACTGAGTGATCCACAGATATCACCGAAGGAAATTTTTTAAGACCATATAGGTGTGTATATGTGTGTGTGCACAGAACATAGATCTGCATATCTAACATTGGAAGTGTTGGGAAAGTCGTAAATTAAACCCCTCCTAATACTGAGAACCCTGCCATACTGGGCAGGGATGTGCGCCCCTTTATACTCTGTGCATCGCTCCAGACCTTATTTTCCTGTCACCAAATACAAGATTTGTTAACTTGAAATAAACTGTTAGTTTCAATCACAGGAAATTTTAAGATACTAACAAAACGATCAAAGCTCCCATGTTTGTCTTTTTTACAGTAACCCACTGTAAGAGGTTTGTTTCTTCGGGAAACTCCCTGTGTGATTTGCTAATTCTTGTGCAGGGTCAGTTATCCAGCACTATCGCTTAAATCATGGGCAACTATTAGCAACGTTCTACTTTTCTAAATGCCCTGTTTAGTTGCAGTAATGACAACATAGAATTTGACAGCACATTTAATAGAAAATGTCAACAACGCCTCTGATAGGCATTTTGGCTCCCCCTCAGAGTGTCACCAAGGCTTGCTGTGTAAGAGCAAAATTTGTCCTCCCTTCCCAAGACACCTTCCTGAGTGTTCATGTCAATACTGCCCAATTTTTGAGATCCAGAGAAGCCCACTTTTAAACAGACAGGATGACATTGGGACTCTTGTAGAGACACGCAAGCGTGGCATTACGGAGACACGACAGAAGTTAGAACCTTTCAGTTACACCGGCAAGCTCTGGATTCGGCCTGAAGTAGAAATAAATGGGCGAATATGTGATCATGAAGAAATCTGCACTTAAATCAAGCTGTTTAGGAGAGAAACAAATGGTACCGGCAGAGCTCTTACCAATATAATGCAAGGCAAGCAGCGGCCATCACGGTCTATCAATGAATACTGAAATCCATGACTCGCTCTGAGCAAAGGAGTGCAGCGTGCCATTCTCCAGCCAGACATGGCCCTACTGCCACTCCCCAGCGCACGGACTGGAGTCCCTCCATGCCTGTAAGCGGAGCTTGCTTGCGCTTCTGTTTGCTTCTCTGTAACTGCATTCCTTGGATTGTACTTAGGCCTCAATGTAGTGCAAGTATAATAATAAAGTGTTTTCTTACACGCAATGTGTATATACGTGAAAAGTTCAAGTAATGTAAAGGGCCCCAGGTCCCAGTTGTTGCCTTCAGGAGGAGCTCTTTCTTCAGTATTAGGAGAGCTGTGTCTTGATGGCTTCAGTTCTGCAGTTTCTGTGCTAAGCTTCCACGCAGCAGTGTCCTCTGACTGGTGACAAGCGCACAGGGTGGGGAACAGCACGTGGGGAAACCCGTGCACTGCTGCACAGCAGGGTGACAGTGAGCGTGTTAATAGTTTCATTGCTTAGTGATAAACCCGTCCGTGATAAACCTGCTGTGTGGGGTTTTCGTAGGTGGTGGCTGCTTGCATGAATGCTAAAAGGGGCTCTCATCCTCCAGATCCAGGCAGGCATAAATGAAGAAGAGAAAGGAAGATTATTTTCTGAGAAACAGCATACCTCTGCTGGGCACTGTAAAAACAAACCTTGGTATACCAGCATCACTTACACCACGCTATACTAGTAAAGCAGCCAGATTTAGCATATGGTCCCCAGATCCCAGGCATCCGCAAAACCCAAAGAAGAATACTGTTGTCAGGAAGCTTAAATCCACCATACGGGTATCAATAAACCACTGCAGCAGAAAAAAAGAGAGGATTTCAGAAACGTGGTCCCTAGCGTGTAGGTGCCAAGCTTTGCAAGTACAATCCAAGGAGCCAACTGTTAGAAATGCGGTACTGAGAGCTGTAATTGCCACCCTGAGAATAGGGAAGGGTGAATCCCTTTACACATGTTCTCCAGTACCTTGGTCAGAAACCTACTGAGCACTTTAAAATTCACCAACAACCTTGAACTGCGCATTGTGATGAAAATCCCCGCTGAGGATTACGCAACTGGAACTGAGGGCCACCCTGCTTCAAAATGGGAACGGACACGCAGGGATTTAACACACTTTAACTCGCAGATGGTAACTTTATAGGTTCACTGACTTAGCTTTCTGGAGGGTCCCCATATGGAAAAACAGGTATGTTCAAAACGAAAGTTAGAGATGGGAAAAAAAATTAGGGAGCTTAAAACAAAATGAGGAAATTGTCGCAACACAGATTACTAAGAAGCTGAAAAGCATCTATCCCCTGCACGAAAGCATTTGAAGTAACAGTGAATACGAAGTCATCCTCGTGGTCTTGTGCTATGTAGTCCAAAAGACAGAATAACCAGTGCTGCTGAAAACAGTTTTGGTTTTTTTTTTTTTGTTTTGTTTTTGTTTGGTTGGTTTTTTTAAAGAAAAACAAACAGAAACCCCCCATGTCATTGCAATCAGTAACTCCTTAAGAGCCATACTCCACAATCAGCTTTTAAAGACAACATTTAAGCATCACTGCTGTAGCCCTACTTTATAACAGAAGGCAGAATTAACAGTACACAGTGTTTTTACATTTTCAGCCTACGTTATAAAACACTGACTCTCCAAATAAATAGGAATGAAATACAGCCCCACTGTTTTTTTACTCAGGAAAACTCAGTGGGCCTGACTGAAGTTATTTGCTGAGCAGCTTCTCAGTTCCTGACACGTGCACAGCACCCTCCTGTTTGTGCTGGGCCATCCTCATAAATTAACACGCATGAAAGCCGACTGCAGTGGAATTTCAATTGCCGGACGAGAACTCTCTGCAGTAATGAGGTTTGGTTTTCCAGTATTCCAAACTGAAGTGAAACAGTTTAGTCCTCAAAAAGAAGTTCAAAACAGGGACCTCCTGCCTACTAGCCGGCCACCCACAGCAACGGCTAGAACGCAGGTTTAAGGAGAAAGACCTTGGTTCTAGTGCCAGCTCTAAAAATAACTCTGCCTGTTTACAAACTGCAAATCACAGCTTTGCTGCCATTAAAAGGATGGCAGCAGCCACTAAAAGGACAGTAATGCTTACCTGCTGGAAGGCTTTACCAGCTGATGCGTGCCATCTTCCTGAAGTGGTGGCTTTAGTCTGCGCATGTTCGTTAAGGCTGGTATTTACTGAGCTAATCATAGATTGGCCCCAAGATGGAAGACACAGCAACAGCCATAAAAATATCAACAGAAAGCCCCCCAAAAAGGGAAGAGGTGCCGTTCTGGTGAGAGAGGGATGTATCTTTGGATCAGGTCCCAGCGCTGTGTTGTGTAGTGTGCAACAGAGATCAGAGGATGCTTCATGGCGCACACTACTCTGCTAATAACATTCCTGGTTAGAAAAAAAGCCGCCTGTCAATCCAGCCACATAGCACTAAACATTAGTGATTTTGCCTAGAAATCCTGGGATTTTCTTAGATGAAAAGTTTCTATTTTTAGTGTTAAATACCAAATCTCTACATGTAAGGCAGCTGAAGATGAGGCAGAGACTCCAGCAGAAAACACTGCTCTATTTGTGTTTAGCACTGGAAGTACTGGCCTTCGTGGGGCAGTACCGTAAGGCCAAACCCATGGAAAGCGTATTATCACGGCTACGTTATGTTTTTCCAGCAGGACTATCGAGCACTGCTCATATGTCAACTGAGAAGACCGCTGGAGAAGCCTCTCAACCAGATCACCTTGGCACACATATAGCTACCTCAAAGACTGTTTCCTTTGAGCTCAAACTACATCTTTGAAAATTTTTTTAAAATAGCCAAAAAGTGTTTAAAGACACAACAAGATCAATACAGTTCTGCTTCTAGCCACTGAGGACAGGAATTCTCCTAAAGGAAGGGAACAGGATGGTAATAATTGGGTTATTGTCTGATGTCCCCAGTCTGGAATGAAAACCTCCTGTTAGGAGGTGCCAGCGCTCACAAACTTGTTGAACGCTGAACTTCATTCATTGCACGAGGCAGCCCACTGCCACAAAACATACTCTGGTTTTGTGTACTTGAGATTTTCTGCCCTGGAAAATAAGCAGTCTCATGACACAGCTTTCTGAGACATCCAAACTAAATAGCTGATAAAATTAACAATTGCCTAGACAGTAAGCATAACCTTCTAAAAAAAATATTTAAAAAATCAAATAAATCAAAGAGAGTGGAAAACATTCCTGCTGTTACTTGGTAAGTCAATGTAGAAAAGGTACATGATTCCTTACGTGATGCTCAAGAGTGCCCAAGAATATTAGGAAGTGCGCTCTTGTTAGGACTGTGGGAATCCCATCACTTGCTGTGCCCTGATCACACTGACGGGTTCCTGCAGCCAAAGCCTGGCAGCCTGCGCAGCCCAAACTGTGTCCTGCTTGCACAGATGGAGCTGCAGCATCAGGAGCTTCCTGCTTAAATGAGAGCTCAAACTTCAGGACAAGCTTAAGGCAAGAAAATTTTGAACAAATAATTTCCTTGTAATTTCGCCCAATCTGTTAAGCATTAAAATCAGCTAGATTTTAATGTTAAAATTTGTAAAAATGTTTATAAATTAAATTCTGTTGCTTTGAGAGAGTTCACTTTATAAATTACTGATACTTCCAATGGCATTGTGCCGACTGGGATAACTTCAGTAACGGGCCACAGACACAGGGTCAAATGTGAGAAACAGAGTGCACTGTAAACGTCCCGTGTGAGTATAAGATAGTCATAAATCCCAAGACTCATTGTTTTTACATCAGATGCGTTACAGAGTCAAAGTCTGCAGTAGCCACGGTTTTGAACAGCTGAAGTCGCACCCAAGAAAAAACCTCACAAGTACAGAGAGGCAGTTCGCAGCACAACTGCCAAGTGTCTCAGGTTGGTACAAATAAGCATAAACAGGGAGTTGCATTAACTGAAGCACTGCAACGTGTTCAGGAATTAGAGTTTTAAAACAACTGGTGGGGCAAACTCAAACACAACCAACAACCTATCACCGTGAGGAGGAGAAGTGCATCAGACGGTTTGTCCCTACTGGTTATTCTGCACATTTAGTGACCAAAACCGACATAAGGTAAAATGTCAAGCCTCACTGAAATCGTTGACAAGATTTCCATAGAATCCAGCAGTGTCAAGATTTTATCCTAAGAGATCGGTGAGTCTCTGCAGAGATTGCAGAAAGCCGCTCATGTATTACTGCGGTTCCTTCAGTGAGAATTAAACAGGGTACTTAGCACACCATCACCACCCACCACCCACCCGCCTCAGCACACTCCTGAGAAACCTCTCAGAGGAACGGGGACTTAAGCAGGTCCAAAAACTATTATTTCCATTCAACCTGTTGGACCTGAGGCACAAAGAGGTTACAGGATTTGCACAAAGTCACACAGCCAGTTGGGATGAAAACCCGGGGGACCTGATCCCCAGGCCTGTGTTCGAACAGCTGCTGGACAGCCGAAACGATTAGGCTGATTTCAGCTCGGATCTGTGACCCCCCAGGACCTTTCCTTGCACGCAAGCAGTACCAAAGCACCGAAGAGACGCACGACTATTCCCTGGCGTTGCCAGGTTCTGACTCTCGAGTAGGACTCCTTTCCAGTTCACGGGCCAGCAAGCTTTTGTCAGATTAATTTTCAAACTGCCATTGCAGACTTAAATAAAACCATGCTAAGCTTTCAGAGGTATTGAGTAATCTGATTATAAAGTGAGTAGGAAGGTGTGTTTTTTTTCTCAAAAATGTAAGCATAATTTTTCTGAACTGTGTCCTCTTCCTAAAGCAATTTAGCAAACCTGTGTACTGGTTCCATTAAGCAGTTTCAAGCGAGCCAGTTAGTTCAGGCCTTCCCAGTGAAGGCATGGATAAACATACCCTACTGAAAAAGGGGAATCTAAAATTTCGAGGCAGTTAAATAAAATACAACATATAAAAGAAGTTTTAATGCATTTTCATCCAATATACAGGCATTTGTGAGTATCAGCTACTGAGCTATAGTTCATAGCAAAATACCAAAACATTGAGATAGTTGTGCAAATCTTTTTCTTTAGTTCCTTAGCGAGCAACAGAAAGAACTGAAAAAACCCTACGTAATTAATTGCAAACACTTACAGGGCAGAGCCCTGGAAGGTATATTTCATACATGAAGAACACCACAAACCCGTTTTCATTAAGTAGCACGTACAAGAGAAGCCTGCATCTACAGTTAGATAAATTCTAGTGCAAGATTTATATATCTATATATAAAATTACTTTCTTCTAGTAATCAAAATGAGGCCTTTTGAGGAATCCAAGAGGAATCAGCCCACATTTTTAATAAAGGCGACTACTGTTTTATCACATGTGCTGTCCTTATTTGCCAAGCAAAGATATTTTATGGGTGAGCACGTGCTTTTCTAAGCCCAGGAAAAATCTTTAAAATGATCTTTTAGGAAAGCAATGGGATAGTATGGGGGAACTAGTTAGAACACCACGGGATCAAACCCAAATTCTTCTCTCTGACATCTGGCACACATCAGGAGAAATGCTCTCCCCAAAACCAGGCAGCCCGCTGTCCTATCCTACTAAAATAATCAAAGAATATTCTGATACTGGTCGAGCGTCACCATCTCTTCAGAGCAAGAACTCGTTTGCTGCGTGACATCTAGTCCTTCTTGTATCCTTATGCAAAATCACGAATAAATTCATAATAAAATTTGTAAGAAGTTAAGATACAAGAACTGGGTGTGATTTTTCTATACTAAGGTCTGGATTGATTTCCTTCTTTTTTAACAGGCAGCACTCAGGTAGAGGTAAGATTTTTACAGGTAGAAAGTAGTTCTAATGCTTAGTACTTCTAGAGACCTCACTGGTACCTCTGCTTGTTGAAAGTCCCTCCTTTTGTTCACCAAAAGGCAGCAAAAAACCAGGAAGTTCAAACTGATGGTTCACCACGGCTGACAAAACTCCGTGGTGCCATTTGACTCCACAATAATGTTTTCGATCGTGCAGCTACCAGATTTTATTGCAGAGCCCTTTTCGTTTCACTGAAGCTCCTTCAGTTCTAGTACCTCATGAGGACAGCCAGCTGGGAACTCCAGCACTGTTGTAAGGCAACTTGAACAGGGAGAGGTTTGACCAGGAATTATTACAAAACCACTCGAGCAGACTGCTTAGCATCAGAATGTGTAACGATGGGCCACAACATTACTATTTTATGTGCCTTTTTTATATCATCCTACAAAAGGAGTGGAGTGCTGTCTAGCTTCTAAAAAATAAGCTCTATTTTAGGGCAGCAACATATTTCAGCTCAGGAAAATCACTTTCAACCTTTTGAAAAAGCAAAAATAAGGCAGCGCTGCAAAGGGAATCTGTCTAACAGTCTGCCTCCAGGCTCGTGGACAGTTCTGCTCATTGATTCCCAACCAATGGTTGAGGAACTCGGGTTACCGAATGTTTACTGAGAAAAATTCTGATTATATTTTAGGCAAGCTTTTTTATCTGCTGTCTTTTAATGTGTTAATTTACTCTACTGAAAAGCCAAAGGGCCAAATTCACCCCTCTGATAAGGTTTCTATTGTAGGAGCATCACTGGATGTGCACCCAAGGCATTACTCATTGGCGGAGAGATCACTGACTAATGTCAAAATAAACACTCTTCAGTTGCACGTCCTTGAAGAAAAGATAAAGGGATTGTGAAGAGAATGAGAAGGAACAGAGCCATCAGAGATGAAGAAAATTAGATAAAGGGCCAGGGAGAAACTGTTTGATGTAAACAGAGTGACAAGTTAGATTAAGAACTCTCATTAAAGCATGCAGTATTTGCCTATAAGCAATTCAGGCAAGGAATTTGTTTACAACTCTCTGCCAAAATCAACAGCAGATGCAAAAAAAAAATCATCAGTATTACTGTGTCCAAACAGTCCCTAGGACTATGTAAAGGAAACGCACAGCTGGGTGCCACTGTATTCTTTGTCACAGGAAGTCAACAAGGTTATGCCCTGTTGCACACCGGCATCGTGCAGGCCCTGCAGAAGCACTGCTAACACGCGTGTGCCACCACCTGCTCCTCAGTTACTTTGGTACGCACGTATCTCTGAAAACATACTGGTGCCAAGCTGCTGTTGCTGCTGCGGAAGAAAAATCCAACTTTGTGAGGGGACTGTGTAATCTCAGGTATGACTGTATGTTAAGACAAAAACCTGCTGCGACTTTACCAAGACAGTAAAGCAAAATTTGGAGATGTGCTGGAAAACTTGCGATATCATCTTGCTTTGATGTACAGTGGTGCCCTTCACCAGAAAGCGTCCCTTAGAAATAATATAGATGATAAATTAAAAGAAACTGCTTTCAGAGCAGATGGCAGAGGTCAAGTGAATCGAAAGAACCCAGTAGGTACCTTGCTCAACAACCAGGAATCAGGGTTTTGGCAAAGGCTGCTAGGCACAAATCCTGTCGTAACTGAACCAGATTTAACGAGAGCTCCTCATTCCTCCTAGTCCCTGGTTAACATCCCCCTCTAGTGACCTTGCTTTATGGTGGGTAATCTTTTCCTCAGCAGCTCGTTGGCAGATATCCCCGTATGATTCTGTTAAGATGATGGGAATTTAAGTTACTCCTTTCCTCCTGGCATGATTACAGGTTAAAAAAATACCTAGCCTGGGAAGAACAGGCAGTGAGGATGAAGTTACACAATGTGCTGGCAGCAAACCCGTCCCAAGAAGCTGAACTCTCTGCCTTTCCCCCTCATTCTCACCCTTGTGCAGGAGTTCACCGCTCATGAGCTGCCTTTTCGTGCCAATTCCCTGCGGGGCCATGATGCAAGTCAGACCATTGTGATGATCCACGTTAAAAATAACCCTTCCTAGAGCAACTCTGCCACCAAAGCCAACAGATTATGTACTTGCACCGTAAGACACTTCGTTCCTTTGACCCAGTGTTGTGCACAGAAGCAGAAAACTATGTCAGGTGCCACTTTCTCGGGCTTTACAGAAAAATTATGGCTGGTGAGCCACAGAATTGAAGCCATGCAGATTCAACCATTCCCATGCTGCAGAGTTCCTGACATCCACATCGCTCCTAAACGGGAATTCCTGTCTAGTTTTGCAGTAGTCTAAACCAAAAATTCTGGTTATCATTGGAGCTAGTTTTTAAAGACTGACTCGAGGTAACTGAAGGCAAGAGGACCCTCTCTGTTAAGACTCAAAGTGAGATCATAGATGGGGATGTGGAGCGGTGGGAACCACCAGCTACAGGGGAAAACAACGCATCTACATGCAAAGCCCAAGTATCACACTGCAGCTCATGACTCACCACTTTGATCATTCACTGAGGGTACCGACTGCTCTTTTCTCTCAAACAACAGGTGTCTTTCTGCTTTACACCATTCCGTGGAAAGACTTCTTGCAAAAATAGTTGACAAAAATGACAGAGCCTACTGTTATTTAAAGATGACATTTGACAGGCTGAGTCTGTCAACAAAACACTGTTCAAAGACCAGCAGACGACTTTTTTTTTTCCACAGGTTTAAAAAAGATGAGAAAAAATACTGGCAATTACTTATTTCCATCTCTTATCTGAAACTTCCTTGTCTGCATACTGGGAAGGAGACTTGAAATGTGAAGAAGAGAGCATATTTCTTTGACTAGTTGAAATTACACAGCCCAAATGGCACATCCTCTCCTTACAGCCTGTCCCCTATAGTCAAAAAGGGACTGACAGCTATGAGACGAGCAGATTTGATCTCATTTTCTCATTACCTAATCTTTGGTTGTGCAATGCAAGAGTCTACAAAGTGTAAAAAGGAGGATCTGAATACACACGGTATAAAACGCAACTACTGCTTCACTCACGTCTCAATACCCTTCTGGTGAGCTACATATAAAATTCTATTACTCCGTGTGCCGTTTAGACACAATCCTAACATTGTAAGGAACAATGGCACAAAGACTCGTTATTTTTAAAGGTGTTTTACAGTGTGCTTTCAGTTGCAGCTCGTGGCTTTTGAGATGTTTAGAAGAGAAGAGAATGGCTTGTTCTTTGCTTGTGTATTGAAATGGTGTTTGTTTATATATTCCAGATAAATCAGAAAAGAAAAAAAAAGAAACAGAAGCTCCACACTATTTTAAGCTGTTCTGTGTCCTGCCAGTCTCTCATTTGTATGCAGCATACGCTAGATTTGCCTAGAAGGATTTAGCTCAGTAGCTGGCACGTTTACATTAGAGAACAACACACACAGTTTCAATCGATTTCAAGCGTTCTTACAATGGGAAATAAATATGAAAAGTGGTTGTCGCTCAAAGTTCAAAAAATGCAATCAACAAATTGTAAAATCGCAAAAGGCCAGACAAATTTAATAAAATATTTCCATTTACCTTCCTCAGCTTTACACAGCCTGTTCAAAATATTAAGATTCTCTCTAGAGAGCCTTTTATCCAACTGTTTATATCACTTCATACAAAATAGGCGTTTGAATTACCACAGCAATACAAGGATATAAATTCTCAACACGCGACACGCCAAATTCAACGTAAGTTATGCTTTCTTGGCATCTAGGCTTTTTCCTTTTCCGTACTCCAAATACATTTTCATTTGAAACAAATTAAAAAGCATGTAGATGTTAAAACATAACGACAGCTTAGAATTCAAGTGACTTGTGCAACATTGTTTTGTGCTTTCTACTTTTCCATTTCCTCCTACTGCAATTAAAATTCATCATGCCCTTCTACATATACAATAGCAATGCATCAGGTTCAGTCCGCTACAGGTTTTCAGCCCTCAGACTTGGCTTTGTACTACATGAGATCCTTGCGAATTCAAGAAAGTGCATCTTTTTTGTGATCTTTCTTTTACGTCGTATGATGTGAAGCTCTGATTAGTCGATGTAGGAATGCAACCTTCAGGTATGATTGCAGCCTCGGAATAATTCTTAAACGTAAAAAGAAATTTTTTCGAGCGTGCCCGCCTTTTCTGGATTTAAAAAAGACACCGTTATAATGGTGCTACTAGAGCCACGGTAAAGTACATCATGGCACATCTCCATAAACGTAATCAAGGACATGAGACAGAAACTATTTACACAAACTTGATGCCACTTCCAGAAAAATATGACAGGAAAAAAAAGGAAAATATTATTTCCTGAATGTCCTGAATTTTTAGAAGATTCCTTTTACTTTCTCTTCAAGCAGTAGAGCGGTGCTCTGGAACTGCATTTTCCCTGACCTGTTTTGTATGGACCATAAGCGACACCAGCAGGAATTGGGAATCGTGTGGCAAACTGCTTCTTCCTCTGAGAGGATGCTCACCCACGCCCCTCTACTCACAGGCCAGCTTGCTGTCAAAACTTGAAAGGGCAATAGCAAAGGCTTGCAGCGCGCACATCGGGTAGTTGTAGTCCATGGTGAACACATCCTCAGCCACGCGGCCAAACTGCATCACTATATAGTCAGCTGCAAGAAAGGCCACAAAAAGTCACAAGGTGTTATTTTTGTTTGCAGCCCTGACTAAGTAAGTACGCATCCAGCATTCTCCCCTGGCCCAACAAAAGACATACAAAACATGTTCGCTCATCAAACTTCGCAACACTTATTCATGCAGGCGGGTGTGCTGATAGCAGAGGGAGAAGCAAGGACAGACTGAGTGAGGAACAGCTGAGTGATAAAGGATTACAAGACTTGTTACCGTCTTCAAAAAAATTACACAGATAAAACGCGGTTTTTGCAAGCACAGAGAGAAAATTGCTTTCATATAGAATGCTCAGTCCTCTTACACAGACCTAGCGCCGAGTTTCACATGTACCAAGAACCAATTAATTCTACTCCTACCGAACTTTGGCAAGAGGACAAAGACGGATAACGGGAAGAGAAGGCATGATCGTGATCTAGACCTAATCATGTCTCTCTGTTATATCACATTCAGAAGTCCTTCCCCAGCTGTTTTTGCCTGTTGTACTCTTTGTCAGCAACAGGAAATCTCAGCCTCATTCACCCTTTGACATATTTCATTGCAGGAGGAGGTGTAATTGTTTTACCTTGTAACATGCAGCGAATGCATACACCTGTGTCTCAAACTCAGTGCTGCTCTCGGAGACTGGCACAGCGACTTTCACCAGTTTCCACTATTCCCTGCAGCCTGAGCATGGCACTGGGCTCCAGCGCCTGGTGGCTATGCCTGCCTAAAATGGGGCAGTATCACTCCACTTGAGCACTTCTCTACCCTTGCTCCAACACCGTACCTCAGTCTGAGAGAAAAGGGGGCTGTACATTGCTGGCAGAAAGCAGCACATCGGTAAGGTCCTAGTGATGGTGTGAAAGGCAGTCCTGACATCTTCGGGGTGTTCTGTAGGGCTGACGCCAAAAAAAAGCAGTGATGGCAAAGTGGATGTGCAGTGGGATGGGTCTGACTGCCACCGTCTCCAGTTGGGCAGTGTACGGTGACCAGAGTGAACAAAAAAACCAAGGAAGGATTGTGCGATACAAGTGCTTGAGCGGAGTGACACGGCCCCACAGTTCTGCTGTCTGGAAGTACCGCAGCTCAGAGAGCAGAAACAACTCCGAACTGTCGCTCAGTTCACGAGCCGGGCAGCCCAGGGAGAAAACTGCGACAGCACATGGCAGAATCACCTGTCTCACGCATGAGCATTTAAACACCCAGCCTGCATCAATGTCACGGCCACAACGCAGAGCAGTGTTAAGCTGGACCCACATAACTAGATTAAGCTCCTTGAGGTACCAACAGTAAGGGCAGAATCCCCGTCAGGCTGTGTACGCAGGACTGTTTCGACACACCACGGACAGAGAGCTATACTTACGATCATTATCATGAATAATTTGGAAGTTTTTCACTGAGGCCTGTGTGACTCGACCATGGAAATTTAAAACATAGGACTGGGTGTCATCATTCCAGACTGGCGTTTTGTTATGCAGCTCAATGACACTCTCTGTATTTTTGTTCTGCCATCTTGCAAGAAGCGTCTCGTGTTCCTGCGCACACCACAGACACGCTTCAGGTTAACACTCTCACAGGACAAAAAATAAATCCACACAACAAAATGCGTTCATAAATCCTAGCCCAAAGACTAAACTGTCGCCCTCAACTCTCAGCACAGCACCATTGAGTGAAACAGAGAACTTTGAGTATCATAAATGCAAACGTGCATTCGAGTCCCTTCCACAGTTTGGAAAAGGTTAGTTGTATCATTTGTTATCAAAATACTTTGTTATTTGTAGTGCTTTTGTGAGTCACAGAACTAGTCACACATCCCATTGTTCTGCAATTGTTCAAATACTCTTTTTCTAACCTCTAAACCTTCAAAAATGCAAAAAACCAACTCTAATTGAAAATGAATTCAAGTAATTTTTATTGTTGACTGATGATATGACTTACATTTCGTGGTCTGATGGAAACTCGTTCGTGGTCCATATTCATTCCTGGTATGATCACACTCATTTTACGAGGTCCTTTAAATCCCAAGACATTTGTTTCCTAAAAACGTTTAGAAAAGAGTTCATCATGTTCTGTATTTTTAAAGATAATTTCTTCAACAGATAGACACAGTGACAGACCGGGGAACTTACTTGTTAGTCAACTCAAAAAACATCTTGAAATTCCTATCTTTACGGGCACTGCCAAACATTCGAGCTTTGTCTTAGGAGCTCCAACAACAGGAAAAATGGAAATAGAGAGGTTTCCAAAAACAATCCTAGCATTGGCTGCCAGCAACCTTAATACGATTTAAAAAAAAAAAATCCCTTTGTTAAAAAAAGGATATGAACTAACCAGATTGCTTGGCTACTGCTAGATCCCAAAATAAAATAGTTGTAATTTAAAAATCATGAAACATAGTCACACATTTTGACGAGAGACAAAATTAAATATATGGGACCAACTCCATTTATTCCAGAGCCAGCACAAAAGCAAACAAGAAGCTGCTGCCAGTAAGAGCATCTGTTAGCAGCGCTGTGGTTTTCATAGTCTTCAGATATGTTATGCTTAGAGATGAGCATGGTAAAAAACAAACAGATTAGCATGAATGCACATTGCCGAGCTATGAAGGCAGGGAAAGTGAAGAAATAGTGGGCAGCGAAAACAAATCCATGGAAAAGACAATTTCTTCCATTAAACATGATTTGATGCCTCTCTGACCAGCTCTGCACAACAGCATTCCAGTATCGCACCACCCTCTCAAAACACAACCACCAAAATCTAAATAGGCCTAAAGTCTTTATTGTTCTCTGACGCGTTCTTTTTTCCACAGAGGAAACTGGGCCCATATATTTCAATAAATTGTCGTCTACTTTTCAAAAAGTAAAGGGTGGTGTTTTCCACCCCACTCAGCAAAACCTGATTGCCTACTTTAGCCTTAGCTCCAGGAAATGGAACAGTGACGCCTCCTGAAAGTCCACCTCCTCATGTTTTGTGCTGCCTTTTTATTTTTTTCCTTCCCCAGCCGCATGCGTTTTTTTCTCCTCTACCTTTCCCAAGTGAAAGGCTGTGGACACACACTAAGGAATCTCAGGAAGGAAATTCCCATTGGTGCTATTCCCACCAACGTATCGCAAGATGCCAAGAACTGGACACCTCCAGGCTCCAGCTGGTGTGGCTCTACCACTGGGACCTTCCAAAGCGACATATTCAGATGCTTCCGCTTTTATGTATTTAATAAAGGCATCCTGGTTCTAAGGAATGCTAAACTTTTTAAAACATCTCTCTTTTTACAAGCAAAACTCCACACAACTCACTGGAAACATCTGAAAATACCCGCCTAAAATTTACTCCTGCAGAAGTTTCGTCATCCATCAGACCTTTGAAATAACTTTGGTTGTTTCAGCAAAACACCTGGAGATTTTACACAACTCATTAAAGATTTTCATGCATGCAAGAGTTATTTTACTGAATACCCTTCCTCGAAGCAATCCAGGTACAATCATATATCTTCATAACTATATACATTAACAGGAAGATTCTACCTCTTTTCTGAATCATTTCTATCACGGCCTCTGGCAGAGTACAGCAGCTGAAGCACATACTTGGCTCTGCATCACGGTGAGACTCAAACTAAAATGACTGCCAGCAGATTTTATAAGCAGGAGACACTCAGCACAGCAGAGGACGATTTTTCTCAGAAAAGATTCATGCTTATCCTTATTTTCCACTAACTACTGACAATTTTGGTCTTCTCTGCAACGCCTTACAAGCTTTTCTTCTCATCCAGCTGCAGTTACGCTGTATACAATTAATTTAGATGCTGACTGGTTGAAGACATTATTCAAGGTAAAATTAAATAATAGCGCTGAATCACTTCCCTCCCAACAAGTGGTATTATCACTCTGAAAGAACAGGACTGTGTTCTTTGGATTTACTCAGAAACACTAAAATCAATACTTCTGCCAAATGATACGGGAACAGTTTCTGGTTGCATATCACATCAGACACCAATGGTATCAGACGTTTTATTGCCAAATGCTACCCTTTTGCTAAAATCAAGGTACAGAATTGTAATACATGGCACACATGAGGAAGACAACAGCAGGGACAAAAGAGGAGCTTTAATTAAAAGCAGACCTTTCCAATTTACCTGCACCCAAATAAAATGAATTCCCCCTATCTCCCGTGTCATTCCCTGCTTCTCTTTTATTTCCCTCCCCCACAATTCTGTGTGTGTAAATTCCAGACTACAAATGGCATTATTAGGGAAACACAGGCCAAATTCTGATTTCACGCCATTTCAACGCCACTGGCAGCCTTGGTTTGCGGCTCAAAATAAGGGTTGTTAGCTGGCAGAGCCCTTTCGACTCAACGGGCACACCAAGGACTTAAATCAGCGAGGGACTTGGCCCAGCATTGCTCAGGAGCTGCCCTCTGCCTCAGCCCCCCCGTAAGCGGGTGGCGAGCGTGCACCACGACGAACCAGACTGGCAAAGCACAGAGCCTCTCCCCGGGTTGCTTTTAAAATCTTACACGCTTTCGTAAAATGATGTAAGCGTTGCGCTACGGCGGCAATAGCTGCGGTGGTGAAAGCCGCAAGGCGTATATCCCAACAGCTCCCCGGAGATGCACCATCTAATTACCCCCATCTTCCTCCAGCCACTTCTCCTTCTGGAGTTGATCCACGCAGCTGTGCCCCGTCCTTCGTGTTACCCTGCAGAACCTACCACTGCATGCAGAGCCCAAACCACAGAACCCCAGGACACTGGAGCGCAGTGCCAGCGACGGAGGCCTGAGCAGAAACACGTAATTTTATTGCTTCACCGCGACCTGGGTGGCACGCCAGCGGCGCGCCCTGCCTGCAGGGCCTGGCGAGTTGTGCGGTACTATGGATGTGAAGGAATCCGGTGCCAACAGTCCTGGTACAGATGGTACAGTTACACCGCCCTGCTTCCGGATACATTTTGCCAGGCGATTCTGCAGTCAGCCATTAGGTGCTGCTGCAGGTTTATCAATGTGCTGCCCGCCATCCGCGGGAAGAGGGAAACCGGTTAGCAGCACCTGACAAAAGGCAGTCCCCGCACTGACTTAACCCCCCAAAGCAGAGCTCCCAACACGTCTGTCCCACAGCTAGCCACGGAGGCACCGCCGGCTCCTGCCTGTACGAACTGGAGCTGCTGAGGTGGTGCAGCAGGTCAGGCTCAGCAAGCGGGGGCAGCGGGGTACAGCGAGCTCTTCAGGTGGGGACGTGACCGGGTGAGCTGAGACGCAGCGAGAGGCACAGCGGTGCTTTCAAAGTATCGTTTATTGCAGTTTTTGCTGCAGGAAAGATCTGAGGGCAGGAATTAGAAGGTTAGCTTAGGACAAGGGTGCTTCGGGAGGGCTCCTTCTGGCACCCTCTGCTGTGGTCCTGCTGCAGCCAGGAACAATAACCTCACTTTGACAAACCTGGCTAGTAATGAAATACCCCTCTGATTTCCTCTGTCCTCTGGCCACAGCTCACCTGCAAGCCTGCTAATACGCTCCATGAGTATCAAGGTATCAAGGGAACACATCATTTTCTCATACAAACGTATAAGCTTTACGTTGCTGATTCCAAAGCGGACACACAAAAGCAGCTAATCTCAGCCACGTTTCCCAAACAGCCGCCGTGGTTCTGTTCCTTCCCACACTCGCACTTCTAATTACCCCTGCTGACCACAACTGAGTTTATTTGGTAATTAATCATTCAAATGTCATTGCTGCTGACTTAGACAAGCAATGCCTGATTTTTTTTTAAATACATAACTTTTTTTAAACCATTTTTTGTTTTCTCCTTGTATTTCCAGTTTGCACCAGTAGACTCATTACCTAGCTCCAGGGAATGCCCTCCTATATAAACCAGGAAAATTAGCTTTTATCAAACATGCAAATTCTCCTAGGTTCCTGAAGGAAACATCAGTCAAACTCTAGACTGACATCAAATCCTGGACTTTCTTGGTAAATCCTATTAGCTGGATTTTCTGAAATTCTCAGAGCACTTCAAATCCAACAGGAATGGCGAGGTATGTGTGTGTCTGCCTGTTTGCAGTCAGAGGCCACGTGCCCGAATAACCATGCGCATGAACAAACACACTATTTAGACTATATTCACAGAAAACCTGCCCCCTAAGCAGCAGGAAAAGAACACTTTAGCAGTTAATACTGCCACCTCTCAGTGCTCTCGGCACTTTATGTGGGAAGGATGGGTCTCTGCTTTCCTTTTCACGCACAGAAAGCTTCCAGGCGCGTTGCTTCGCGCATCCTGAAGCCGGCCTTTCCAGGAACGCATTCTGTGTGTAGGCAGGGCGTGCACTGGGATGGCTGGACCTCGATCTCACAGAGCTCCAGGCACCCTTGATTACAGCTGGGCAGGAACTCTTCAAAAAAGTGGTTCTTGGATATTTTTGTCTAAAGTTGCTGATTTGTGAAAACAGAAACCGTTCTGTCGCAGTGTACGTACCAGTTCTGACTGGAAGAGTTTCTTGGGCCCAGAGATTTCTGGACAGACAGAATACTCCCACCAGTGCAAGTTAGTCATCCAGGAATCATGAAACAGCAGCAACTGTGCTTCAAGTCCTGATTGCCTACATTGCCCCTGACAAATGCTATTTACTGTCCTATAAGAGGCTGGTTTTGCTCATTCAATTGAATTTTGGATTTTGTTTGAGGTTGTACTGGGTCAGGCTGAGCTGGAGTTAATTTCCCCGTAGCAGCCCTTACGGTGCTGTGCATTGGTAGCAGCAAGGTGTTGGTAACACACCAGGGTTTTGGCTACTGCCGAGCAGTGCCGGCACACAGCAAGGCTGTGGCTCCAACCCTTCTTCCACCTCAGCAGTAGGCTGGGGGTGGGCAGGATCCTGGGAGGGGACACAGCCAGGACAGCTGACCCAGACTGGCCAAACGGATATTCCATACTGTATGACATCTGCTCAGCAATGGGAAGCTGAGAGATAGGGGGAGGGACAGGGGGCATTCATTTTTTTCAATGTTTTGTCTTCCGGGGCAACCACTACGTGTTTTTGGAAGCCCTGCTTCCCAGGAAGGGGCCGGACATTGCCTGCTGATGGGAAGTAGAGAATAATCTTTTGGTTTTTCCTTGCTTTGCTTCCACACATGGTCTTGCTTTTGCTATATTAAAACTGCCTTTATCTAAACCTATGATTCTGGAGTTGTTTTTCCATCTTGTTTTTTTCTCTCTCTGTTGCTTTCCGTGTTCTTGGAGCTGCAGCGGGGGACTTCAACTACTGGTTCTGGAGTCCGAGGACAAACACCTCACCCATGAGGACTCTCACCTCGGGACCAAGTAGTCACGACATCAATATGATGGATGAGCAAAATGGCGTTTATTAAACTGCATCACACGTTGATATACTCCCTTTACAGGGCGTGGCCACTGTGGGGCTCTGTGCAAGCCATAGGGGTGTGTCTAGGCTAACCGTACAACGCGAGATCTTCCGAACCGGAATCCCTACATCTCTCCCCTCTCTGCCCTGCTGAGGGGGGGAGTGATAGAGCGGCTTGGTGGACACCTGGCATTTAACCAAGGTTAAACCACTACAGGGGTCTGTTTATTCAGGGTTTTTTTTTCCTGGTAAAAAAGAGTTTTAGAGATTTTACCCCAGTCTCTCCGCCAGTGCTGCAGACCTAGCTTTCCAGCTACCCATGTTTTGGATCAGAGAGGCCTCCTCCAAAACGCCATTACAAACGATCATACTTCAGTACCGTAATTCCATGTGCAAAACTCTTTCCAGTTCAGGAGGCTCCCCTGGATGGTGCCTGCAGGCTGTGAAGCATCCTACCTCTTCCAGAGGGTTATGTAAAAGCTCCAACACCTTCTGACCAAAAGTGAGAACTGGGTAACCTGGTTCTGTGCACATTTTTCACCTCTATTTGCCACTGAATTTCCTGGTTTCTCTAGTGAAGATCAGCAGTTTGATTACATCAAAGTATGATACTGATTTACATAATGGTAAGTGAGAAGGAAATTCAGCGTGCTATTTCAGAAACTGAACTGCCCTTTCTTGCCTATTTTGCCTGTGAACAGTACTTACATAACAAATAGCAGCTAGCTCCTGACGCAGGATACTCGCCTCCAGGCTTGACGTTGTTTTCATTGGATTTACTCCATTGTCATAAACTGTAAACTTGGTTCCCATAAGATTTGATCTATCAAAAAATAAAAAAATAAAAAATATTCAATTACTATTGGTCAGTAATGCTGCCCAAGACCTCTATCCTTTACTTCACTGCAGCCCCAAAGGAAAGACAGATTAATACCGAGCACAAATAACCGTTAATTCTAATCCCAACTAAATGACAACTCCTGGACTGAAGGCCATAACAAAAATGTACAAGTAGAGTACAGCAGAGTATACTAAAGGTCCCTCATTATCACACTGGAGACTTCTCATGCCACCTGGCAAACCGGTAAATTCAAGAAAGTAGTAAGGAAACACTCCAGTGGGGTTATTTTCTTTGTTTGCTTGGTTTTTAAAATACGCTTACTCCTTACAAAACCATGTGTTCTCTTACCTGACTACTAACTCTATTAGAATACAGAGAGTGATTTTCATAAATTTATAAATAAGATCAGTCTTACTTATTTAAATGGAAATCACACCAAGGAGTGCAAAATACAGCTCAGAACGTACTAAACCCACATTATCCTCATTCTGTGTTCGCACTGCAATAAATAGCGCATAAAGTTCTGAGACCCACACAGGCAAATGGCAATTAGCAGCACAGTCCCTCTCCTCAGGCACAGATGATCTAAACATACGTCGAGAGGCTCCGCGTAGGTATCAACAACAGACTGATATATGATGGGGTGACAGACAGAAAAGAAACAAGTGGTTCTGAAAGAATTCCACTACTTTTAAATAGCTCTAATTAGGATCTTAAGAACTGAGCAAATCCATAGAGATTTTCAGATCCCCTGACAGACAGAACTTCCATTCCAAAGTATGGATATCAACAGAGGCTTGGGACAGTCTACTCATGCACTTCTGAAAATCCCATTAAGGTACGTCGTGCTCATACGCCCCTGAGAACCTGGCCTTTGAGCTTTTAATAAAGAGCTTCAATCCTGCTGACTTTTAATAAAATGTGATCTTGTAAGTACTTAAGACGTTTTGAAAACATGCCTTGGATACTAGCAAACTTTAAGATCGTTATCACACGACATAATCAAGCCTCTAATTAAGAAGTCACAGTGGCTTCTTAATTTCAAATGATCTTTATATTATATAAAGAAAATTCTTAGATGTATCAGTGTTTACCTCAGTTTTCCAATAAAACTCTCTCCACCTCGAGACAGGTCAGTTGGGTCTATGGAGATGAGGTAATTAGAGGTTTTACTCTTCTTTCGCTTCCTTCCAGCTAACAGAAACACCTAAGCAGGGCAAAAAAACCATATTCTAGAATGCCAGAGGGGTTAGCACACACCACTTCCCGCTTCGATATAAATTTTTCTGCCTTCCAGCATCATTAGCAAAGTAACAGAAGGTCCCCTGGGACTTAGCAAAACCAGATAAAAATCTGGAAAGGGAAAGTGACTTCTCAACGATTCAGTCCATTATTTATGGTTTCAATAATTAAATTTGATCTATTTTGTTAAATGTTTCATTCTAAGTTGCTCTGGCTCTTCCACTTGAATTGAAAATAGATGCTTTTCAGGCCACAGAATGCAGCTGTCACATGAAGGTGCCATGCATGGATTATTTAAGGCCAAAGATTAGACATATGAAGAAAGCAGTAGAACAAAGTGATACCATTCTTTTGCTTTTGGAAGACTGTAGGGCAGATCTCAGTAAAAGTGAAAATATATTTAAAATATTAGATTATATTTTCTTTGTAAGACTTCTTCAGACTTTTAATAATTATTTTTTTTTATATTCAGATGCAACTGGTATGCCATTCAAGTTATTTTATGACCTTTTTACCATGCTCCCTTTCCAAGTGGAGGTAATAAGTAGGGTACATCCCTCGGTCCATTCCCTTCTTGTCCCTTGTGATTCTGCACTTGACAGTGGCACCCTGAGGAGCAGGTCTCACGGCAAATTCCTCGAGGTCACCCACATCTATGAGAGGCTCATTTGTGGAAGGACTGGGAGCCGAGGCCACTTCCTAAAACAGTAAGCAAAACTCAGGTTTCCTTGACTTTGATTTACAAGGTTATAATTACGAAGAAATTACTTTTGGGGGAAGCTGCACTTCAAAAAAAACAAATACAAGGGACATATTGTCTTCCCCACTCTGATTCCTCAGCGGCCTTGAAGGCAGCTGATCAAGCTAAGGATCTTTCCCCACCCAGTCGGTCAAGCTCTTGGCTACCTAGGCCCAGGGAAAAGTTCTTTGTGCCGCTGATGCTCAGCGTACAGACGCGCCGCCTGGCAAAGCGGAGCAGGGTGGCTGCACAAGCAGAGTGCTGTAACATTGCAAAGCAAACCCTGTCTCGCACCTCCCCATCTCAACACACTTCTCTTTTCAGAAAGGCCATATCCAAGGACAGCGATGGTCTTTGATGAAAGGATAAATGGATGGGAACAGACAGATTAAGCTAGACAGAGATATAACAGAGGTGAGAAGTCGGTGGAGTGTATAATGGGTCACCATCAACATCTTTAGCAAGGGCTTGTGATTTAGATAAATTTTAAAACATCTGAAAGTCAGATGTCTTTCATAAGCCAAAGTCTTATTTTATGTTCGGATGGTAGCAGTGAGAACAGGCTGGGAAAATGCTCAGAAAAAGGCAACAGAAACAAAAGATCCTTCCAAGCACCTGCAAGAGGAAGAAAGGTAAATATTTACGGTTTACCTTCCTCTTCATTCAAGTTCAGACAATATTTGCTATTCTTTTCGCCAAGTCATTATTTTCATTGCCTGCTCCTGTGAACCCTGAGAGCTATCACAGTAAATCACCTTGGAGATACTCTAGTGCATATTAAAAAGAAAACAAGCAAGCCAGGCCTATCCTGGCTGCACTCAGGAATCACGCAGCAGTCCGCGTGCTCCTCCTTCGGCAACCACCCCTCACCTTGTTGGATTTCTTGCTCGTGGCAGAACCAGGCCGGGTGTTGCTGTTTAACTGTGAAGAACTGGAGCTGTCTTCATCTTCCTCATCCTCCTCCTCATCAAAATTCATGCTGCTTGAAATGCCTGAGGAGAAAGCGGTGCACTTATATGAAACACTAATACATTAAAGCTGTCCATGATTGTTGCACAACATCACTTATGCTGTTGCAGCCTTAGGCTCACAGGTGAGGGTGTGTGCGAGGGGGGTTCGCTGTGCGAGGCAGCGTACAAATATGTGGGTGAGACAGTACCTGCCCTGAGAATCCAAAACATTTAAACATTTCAGCAAATGAGAAAGGAAATGTCGTGTTTGCCATTCCACAGAGAAGATCGAGTTACCCAGTGATACAGGAGCAATATCCAGCTAGGAATTAAATTCAGATCTTCTTAATCCAATCACGTACTTCAAGCACAACACAAAATCTTAAACCTGAAATTGGAGGTAAGTGGATAACCTATCACAGCCATTTGGAAACCTTAACAATTAAAATACAAGCCTTTCTACAGCACACTTTTAACTGTTCCTATGTGATCTACAGAAAAGCAGATCTTAGACTGAGAAGAAACCATCACATCAAGGAAATGTTCTCATGTATATTTATTTCATGTAAAAAACCAGTATCAGCCCTGGCCAAAGGAACTGCCTTACAGCAGTTAAAAATCTGACTTTGCAAGAACTCAAAACCTCAGACATTTCAAAGGGAAGCACAACTTTGAACATCAAATTGGACTTAGCAGCAGAAAGCATCAATGGTGGGACATTTGCCAGGCCTAGTTTTTCAAGGAGTATCATGCAGATGAAGCCACCCTGTACTCAGGTTCAAACTCTAAGTTCTACATATTAGAGGCTGGCTACGCAGTATTTTTAAAGAAAAAAAAACACCAAAACACTTGGTCCAGTATTTCCACAATTGGTGAGTCCAATGCAGAAGGAGAAATGAAATGCAAAGGTTTCCAGAGCCAAGCAGCATGGGCATAATGAACTTTTTCCTTCCGTACTTACCAGGAACATGGTCCAGGGCGACAAGACTGGATTGGGAGGTGGAAGAGGACCAGGATGTATTTGCATGGGGATCTGGGAAAGGAAAAAATCCATGGGCTTCATTCTGCAAACCCTTAATTGAGTGAACAAGCCTAACTTGTCAATAGGACTTCACATGGGGCTAAAGGCTTACTGGATGGGGCCATAATGCTGCTGCCAGAATTCTCAATTATGGACACATTTTCTTTCTGCACAATCAAATTCACCTTCTATCTACCCATACCTGTTGTCACCTTCTTTTTTAGTACTTTGAATCAAGTCAAAAAACCCTAGATCACAGAGTTGAAGCTTCAGAAAACATCACGGTAAACGGTTGTGCCACAAACCTTCTGTGCACGATGTGCCCTGCATGGTAGTTTTCAGCCTACTCTGGAATTCCAGCACAATAAAGCTGATCAACGCAAGCGATACAGACAGATTCCACACAGATATTTGTTCAGTAACACTGAAAAAAGTATTCAGAGTCATATTCAGATGGCCTAAATTCTACCTAAATCCCTGTGTGTCCTCATCTTTCCCACGTTCTCTAAACTGTTCTTCCAGGACTTCCAGACATGCACAGACACTTTCATGTAGCTGAGTCTCTTGGAATGTGAGCTTGGTCTGCAACAAGCAGAGACTGAATCAAACTAATGTACAGAAACACAAATATCAGAGATAGTACCAGTAATGGTTTTCTTCAGTTCAAATTTTGGAATGGCATGAGGAAAAAAAAAACACAAAAAACCACACCAAAAAGGCATTTAAATACTTTTTATGTTACTGCTGCTTCCAGTAACTTCAATGCATATCCCTTTGAAATAGCTTTTGACATCAGATGCACACGGGATAGTGAAACACCACCAGAGTAGGAAAAGCGAGTGTATCAAGGTAAAACAGAAGCATATGCAATGCTTGTAGTCCATTCAGCTGCACCATGAACGGTCTCATTATCCACTTTGTCATCTCCCCCAACCTCGACACACACCACACAGCACAACAGATAAAAGTTTCAACAGGATCTGGTTATGCAAAGGAGGCCTGAGTTCACAGGTCTACAGATACTGTTAAAGCCTGTAGAACTTACTCATTACTAATCACATGTTCATTAATCATAAGCATTATTTCTTAATAATGACAACCACGTTCTTGTCAACTACGCATGGCTAATAGAGACAATCCATCTCCTCAGCTGGCAGCTGTGCGATAAAGCCACACTTGCATATGCACAGACATAATCAGTTCATTTCTACATCTGTGCTCACTACTGCACCACCGATATTTCGGTGGCGAAAATCCCCTGCCAGCCTTAGAAAAGTCTGCACTCCGGACCTGTGGGGAAGAATGCTCAGAGTGCTCCTTTGAACCCAGAAATCAAATCTATTCCTTCCCTAAATCTCAAAACAGTAATAACTTCAGGTGGCAAAGAAGGTGAACCAAGACCAAATTGTTCATTCCAAGTCTTCTTTATGGAGCCATACAGGAAACTGATAAACATGAAGACTGACTGTTAGTTACTCAGTGTTAAAACTTAAGGAAGCTGGTTTCTGTCCTAGTGATTCATTTGCCAGAGAGGGTCTCTACATATTAAGACTTCAAAATCAAAAGGACAAATATTTGCTGCAGGAAGAAAATTATTCTGGTATGGCAACGTCCAACAGATGGAGAAATCAAATAAAACATTTGGTGCTTTCTTGCAAGCGGCATATTCTTTTCACGCTCAGTCAGCCTATAACCTCTTGTCTTTTACCAGAGCCTGGCTCGCTGGGGAAGCGGAGACACATGCCGAGAGAAGCTTCTCTCCACAAAGTGAGTGTCAAAGAGCAGGATGGACACAAATCAGGGCTACGCAAATCTAATGGGACTCAGCCTTTCCGATGAGGCCAGTTCGCATTTATCTCTGTGTTCGTCTCCTTTTGCTCTTATTCCATGCAAGGGAAGGACTGATGGGAGACAGCAATCCTAAATGCTTTTCAGACCAACGGGGACATGCTGTAAGGATGTGCCGCAAGCAGTGAAGCAGCAGCACAAATCCACATGAAAAGCCTTAGGTCTACATAAAATTTCCCATGAACACTGGGATACTCAACTCTAACAGGCCTCCTCTGCTGGCATCAAGTGGCAAACCATACGTGCATAGTAAAAATACTTTATGGACACGCTGCTAGTTGCAGTCTGGTCTTCATATTTTTCTTTCTGTCTCACAGAGCATAGCTCCATTGTTAATAAAAATGAGTAAAATTCAGCATTCCCATTAAAAAAAAAAAGCTTCCCTGCCCAGACTTGAAGCATACTAGTGGTCCACTCTAAGCAGTGTCTGTTCTGATCAGGAGTATACTCAGACCTGGGTAAGAAAAAAATTCATATCATATATTTAAGAATATAAAGCAACAAAGCAGATCAAAACCAAATCAAGACAAACAAAAAAAATCCCACCCACTGCTTCTATTAAAAATCTAAACAAAAAATTGGAGAGAATAAAAATATATCTTAACCTGGAAAAAACATCAAAAATAGAAGTGTCCCCCAGAGTAAAAAATATGAGTGCTCTGACCTAATTTGAGAAGGCTGTTGATAGTCTCTAAGTCAATCAGCTTTAGTAAGTAGCATGGCCGATGATTAAATATTCTGAGCCATGGTCTAAGGCAACACAATCACCACACAGATCGGAACTTGTTAGTCATGCCAACATCCCTCCGACTCAAATGCCCAGGAAATACCACACTTGGAGAAAATCTGCCCATTTCAGTTGAAGTTGCTCACATCTGCAGAGTAACGTCCCAGAAAAAATGAATCTCAGTGAGAACTGCTCTGCAGACAAGAGCCGGGCATTTAGGTATGAATAGTCTATTCTAGATGAGTCAAGTTTGCACTTACAGTTTGCTCTTTACACACAAAGAGTTTATTCTTAAAGCATCAGAGCATTTTGGCTTGAGCCATCTTTGCTTCAAAAGCTGTACACTGAAGAAGAAGATCTCCTAAGCAAATGCCTTCAGAAAAAGCTTTGTGAGGATTTTAGGATTTTCTTTCCTTCTTACAGTTAATGTCTAATGAGAGATAACAACAGTGCAGGAAGGAAGGGACGGATGCGTGAATGTGTACATACACAATCCATCTCCCAAATCATGCGTGCCTCTAGACAAATACCCATAATAGTCCAGAACATTTGAGGAATGGGAATGCATGGGAAATGCTGCAAAATACACAGTGGTGTAATTTTCACCTCTGCAAGCATGAACACACATTGTGAAAACATGAACAATGTTTAACTGACAACACAACCAAAATTAATATCCTAGTTTGAATGTTGTTATTCTGTACTCTTTTTTTAACCCTCAAGGAAGTGAATTCCAGAGTTGCATAATCTGAAAATGTGAACAGATGGGTATGAGCATCAGCATCTGCCTGGTACCTTACCAGTGGCACTGCACTGCGGATGGGAAAGCCACATCCCTGAGAGTCTGGAGAGCTCTGTTCCTTGGGATGAGACAGAATTTTCTTTTTTTTTTTTTTATAAATAATAGAACAGAGCCTAACAAGCTCTGAAGAGAAGAAACACAGAGTAACAATCTCTTCTCAGGCTCAGGCTGAGAGCGAGAATAGGAAAAGAAGTAAACATACATAAAGCAAGCAATGAGAACATGAAGGCACCTTGGGCTACTTACCTTTTTTCTGCATTGCTGTTCTAAGATCTTGTTTGCTTTGCTGTTGTTGGCCACTAGCCGTTTTTTCTCCATCATCTTCATCGTGGCTAGACTGTCCAACAGTGAGGATCTGCACTTGACTTCCGATCTTCTGAACGTCATCTTGAAAAGCAGCTGGGCCATCAATCCCTGTCAGAGAACAGCAAAAGCCTTAGTTGTCTTTGCATTAAGAAATTACTGAAAAGAGAATTGCTCACTCACAAAAAGTACTTTTTCTAAGAAACAGAGATCAGCGGTTCATATTCAATAATATTTCTAGACTTCAACAAGACTAAACTAGCCTCCAGGGCAAATATCTTACTTCCCACATTCTGCAGTACAGAATCTCCAGGATTTCACTGTTGCCATCCTCACCCTCAAAGCACACCCATTCATGCACCCAAAACTCTGAAAACTAAACAGAAAAGAAATTCACTGGAGTGGACCAACAGAGAAAACAGATATAGCTTTCATAAGGATGCACAACTGGCCCAGAAACAGATAAGGCCGAGTCCCACATTATGCTGTATACGCTATTGAACAACACTGCTACTATGAACTGATGCTCCAAAGTTTCTGCAACCTGGAAAATTCACCAGCAGATCTAGCAGTGTATACAACAGGAAGAGCAGCAGGTTAACCAGCCTAAATACACCTACTGAGTTAATAAATTGCTATAAAGTCAAAACTTCAGAGTGAAACTATAAAGAAGATAATACATATTCCCTGGAACCTCCATCCTCTGAGAGACACTCAAATCCCGACCAGGCACAGTCCTGGGCAACCTGCTGTGACCAGGGGCATGGGACCAGTCGTGCCCAGAGGCACCTTCCAGCATGAGCCACGCTGTGACTCTGCACCTCCTGATGACAGCCAGGAACTATTTACCTCCTTACAGCTGGAAATCACCTCGGAAGAATGAAAAATGAAAACAGGGGGTAGGGCGTGTTCTTGTCACAAGCTAACTTCATTTTTTTTTAATTCAGGAGAGCAAGTTTAGAACATCAGATTGCAAATGTACTTCAGCTCTTAGTTAAGACTTAGTGCTGGTAGATACTACTAAATTAGCTATATAAAAAGGCACTCTTGCACCAATAAAAATGGTAATATTATCACGTATGGATGTAGTAAATAACATAAGCCTGTATACTGTTGCTGTTCTAAAATTTTTGTTAATAAGCAAGCAACATTGTGGAGAATTAGCAAGCATTACAACGAGCTGGTTCAGCAAAGGAATATGGTCTTTCTCACATCAAACAGAGCTGAATAAATCATGTAAGAAGGAGCTGTAGGGATTTGGATTTTTTCAGACTGTGATCTGCAGCAGAAGTCTCTAAGAATACCATTTCAGCCCGCTTTGCCAGCAGCTGTCAACTTGCATTAAAAAACAACTGGATTATACATTTAGCATGCTTAACTGTACTTTGCCACACTTGCTGGCAATGCTGTGAGACGAAGAATAAATGGAGACAAGAGTGGCCCACATCCTCAGGAACAGCACGGGCTGTTCAACTACCTAACAAGGTGCAGTCCGACACTGCAGCAGTATTAGATTCAGAGTTCAAGATCACACGGAATTATTGACTTATCTGCATCACACAGGCCCTTATCTGGCAATTTCTGCACCAACCCTACAAATTCTGATTTACTTACAGTAAAAGTAATAACAACAACCAACAACAAATAACAATCTGTCCATCCAGCCTTCAAGGACTAAACAAAATGCATGGACACGTTCCTCTCATCTTGGTAGGATGACAGTTTCGGACAGGAGCTCTGCAGAATGAACAGCACAATTTCCTGTTGCAGGTATAACACGGCAGTGAAGAGAATAGCGTTCTTAAAAGTTATCTCCGGATGAGCACTACAGCAAAGGTGCTTGAGGTAGCTGCTCAGAGCCACCGTGGTATTCTTAACAGCTTTAACCATATTAACCATCATCATTAAAGTGGCTGCCCGAAGTTAGATTCTTACCTCGATACTCTGAATTTCAAAAGTGTTAAGCACCCATGAATTTAACAAGACGCTCATGCCTCATGCATATCTGTCTAGCCCCTTATTAAGCTTTGGACGATACAAACCTAACTAAGCACCCATTTTTGAAAGGAACAAAACCACCTTAATTATTCTACTTCAAAGCAGACATTGATCTGCAGCAAATGATATGCCTTGGACAGCATTAGACATGGCACTGCGGCTGCTTTTTTCTGGTGCCTGCAGAACATCTGCACTCACATCCCGTGCTGTCAGGAACATCACGTACTACTAGGCGCTAGGACAAAGGCTACGCTGGCAGGTCACGCTTTTAGAGAAGAAAAATCAATTTCAGTATTCTGAAGAGTGCATCACTGGTAGAGTGTGTTATTAAGCATTACAAATGGTTCCAGTGGTGACCCCATTTAAGGGAATGGAAGATGTAGCCAGGCGGGGTGGGGGAAGAACCTCTGCTGTGTTAGAATACTGTAGAGGGTTCATGGCAAATGCAGCATTAACTAATATTTGTGTGCATGCACGCATCTTTGTAGCTATATATGCATCTGTAAAACGTTATTAAATGCAAGCATACACACTCTTCTGTCTCATGTGATATAAGTATCTTTGTCTCATGTATCTTTGTAAGTCACAGTTCAAAAGGCAGCTTTACCATCACCTACCTACTGTCTGAACAAACACTTCCAAGCTTGTGTAAGCACGGATCTCTCCCTACGTTCTCGCTTTCTTTGCCTCACTGACTCCTTTCCACCCACTTACTGGAAGGATGGTTCACTGTGCAATAAAACAAACCATTCATGTCTATAGTTCTATGTTTCCTAGATTAAGGACAGGGTCAAAACAGGCAAAGGAGCTGAGCAAGCTGTGCCAAAAAAACATCGTCTTTGCTGCGGTCAGCGTTTGCTGTAACTTCTCCCAAAACGCAGACGGAGATGTCCTTGAATACCTGCTAAGAAGAAAAGGGAGTTTTGAGAGGCAACTGTGAAGGAGGGCAGGGAGGGAAGAGGGAGACTGAAACAACCAATCCCTTCAGTAAAAGCCTTCTGGTTAACTTTGACATGGTCATGTCTGAGATGAAACCTAGAGGTACCAGAAATGCAAACAAAGAGATAATGAAAAAAATACGCAACATAAAATTGGCATTCGCTGTCATTTCCATCCTATAAACTATTTATCAATGCCTGCATTCTGTCAGCACCTAAAATCTTGCAGTTGGACTAGATGATCATTGTAGGTCCATTCCAACTGAAAATATTCTATTCTATCTTCTGGACAGTATTTATAAATAGACAGTACGATGCTCTTAAAAGCTGGTGATCTAAACTACCATATACAATGTTTTAATAACCCGAATTCATTTAAATTCTAAGAAATTCAAAATACATTAGGCAGACATGCACTAAACTTTGATCTCAGGTATGGGATTTCTACATAAGATATATTTTTTTCTTTTGCTTTAAATACACGAAATGTTTACTATCTACACAAAAAGTTCACAAGATCCAGGTCTGGAACACAGGGAGAAAAAAAAAAAAAGTATGAAACAAATAATGAAGAGAACTGCTACTGAAAGCCTCGGGAAAGGAAGGAAGTGGCAAAATCTTGCTTAGTGTTTATGATGCAGGAGAAACAAATCTAAGCTTCTGTGCATTGTGTGATACCACGTTATGCCTGTTTGAAACTTTGGCTTCTGAAGGTTGGACCAACAACCCAAAAATCCATTCAGTCTCACCAGATTTTGTAATGACAACACATTTCACAGATATGAGGTTGAGACCTTGTTTTATTGTTCTGGTCCAGAAATTAAAGGAAATCTCTTCATGGGAGGGTCACCAGGCAGACATTCCTCTATCCTACATCCTCAGCAGCTTTCTGTTGAACAGTTTCCAACCATTTTGATATGTCCTATGGATAGATGCTAAAAGGAATATAGACGAGCCATCTCAGTTCTACTAGATGTAGTTATCAAATTGCTTTCTGACAAACTAAGCAAGTAACAGCCTAGATGGGATGGAGACTATAGATCCTGAAGTATATCCCTCCTCCTTGGCCCTACAGATCTAGAGGTTGCTTTGGGGTGGGGTTTTTTTCCCCCACAATAGCGCTAGTAGAGCAGTACAAGTGCAGTTCTGGGTATCTGCTTGAGCCTCATGCATTTTTAGTTCAGCTTCACAATCTTCCAAATTACTTTGCAGAAAAAAAATACACTTCCTAACCAAGTGAGAAGCTAAGGGAATACTCACACTGAACAGTTGGCTTAGATCAGTCTGTTGAACAGTCCTGTCTAAACCCAGAATCTGTAACAGGTCCAAGAGGAACTTCCTCTCAGAACTGGACAGAAATTAAGCATTTCTAGACACTCCATCAGAGAAATTCTCAGAGTCATCACAGTCTAATGACACTATAATATTACAGTAGAAAGAAAATTAAAGAGGATAGGTCAGAACCACAATTTTGATTATTTGCTCAGAGATAATCAAGAAAGAGTATTTAAAATCTTGAGGGGGCAGCAGGGTGCGGGGGGGGAAGGTCAAACAGGAGGAAAAGACTATTTACTACCAAGGTATGGCTGACCAGGGGAAGTTCAGAGAGGCTGCTGATTCATGCGGCCACCACTTACAGATGAGCACGAGACCAAACAAGAGGGAAGATTTTGCTATCTGACAACAGTGCACGATGCACAACAGTAGTCATGAAAAAAAATCAGTTGCAGATTAAATACGTGACAAACTACCCAGCAGCAGGTTTCAGGCATAAGCATAGTGAGTCAGCTCTCCAAAACATTACTGAAGTATTTGACTATGTACTACATGAATCCCCAGTAATTGGATCTCGCAGGAAAAGAATCTAATTGTATTTATACACATCATGTTCCTCTCTGCATGTATTTATACATGCAGACACTTTGCTGTGAAAAGACTTTCAGCAAGTGTTATTTCCTCTTGGTTCTTTTACATGAACTTGTGAGTACAGGAAAGAATGATTAACTGATTATTTACAGAGTCTTTACTGCACCAAGAAAAGACAGATTTCTAAATTATTTGAAAATAACTTTAATAATAAATTAAGAACTTCTTCACAGGACGTTTGCAAATTAAGAAAGAGAGTAAGAACAGTATTGTGCATCAGAGAGAACTAACTGAGCTCAGTGACTGAATGGCAAACAAGATTGGTTATCAGGAAAGGAACACAGCATAAAGAACAAGTGTTCCTGTCCTTGCTTTACAAATTAGGAACGGCAGGATACAAAAATTCTTGTTCCCATTTTATAAAGCATTTAGGGCACAAATTCAACGTATGAAGCCAGGCACACTGCTCACAGACTACGTTTTAGGAATATGCCTAAGCCCTTTGCAGATCAGAGTTTGCCAAGGTTAGGCAGGAGGTCTCTGGGAGAGAAAAATCCCAGGCCCCATTTTCTGATCTCAATACATACAGCAAGGGTTCTACAACAAGCACGTCCTTCCTCTGAGAACATGTTGACAGCAAATGCAGGCACACTAGCAAATTCTCTTTTTTTCTCTTTTTCTTTCTTTTCCTTTTTTTAACATGGTTTCAAAGGCGAGATACCAGGTTAATAGAAGCCACTGGTCTGACGCTGAAGTCCTATCCGTGCGAATAACACTCACAAGGCTGCAGCCAGCAGCAACGCTGCAATTGCAATTGCTCTTCAAGACGACTGCAGAGCAGCTCTTCCTCCAACTTTGAGATGGCAGCAGAACCCTTTAAAGGCTGGCTGGGCTCCTCCAAGGTGACAGACAGCCAGTCTATCCTCAGAGAAATCTGCGCTTATTAGACTGACACCAGAACAAACAGTTTCTGTCCTGGGCTTAAAGCAAACCCTGCTTCTGCTTTTATTGACTCAAGTGATCCACATTCTAAATTAAAGACAAAACAACAGTTGGTTATATTTTTGAAATCTGCATTTATCAAGAAGTGTGACCACTGAGAATGACATTTACTTCCAGAACAGTGGTACAAGAAAGTAGTAGTGCCCAAATCAGTAAGTGAAAAAAAAGTTCTTTCTCAGAACAATTGCTTAGGAAGGTCTAATAAAAATATCATGAAATTACATCTTCTAGAAATCTAGAACTCGATTACTTTTAAAGAGAATAAATCTGTATCTATATATATCTCACCGTTGGGTGAAACTCTCCTCAAAAGAAATTTACTGAAAAAGCAGAATGTTTAAAGGGGGGAAGAGCATTCTTTTGTCTATTTTTTAGGTCCAAATAACCTTAAGAATAGTGTAGCTGTAAGCCATTTCCCAGTACATGCCTGTTCTCATAAAGGCTGCGCATTCTCTGATATGGGTTCGAGCAACTGCAAAATCACAAAGGGATCTGTTTATAGGGAAAAGGGGCAAATAGAAGGTTTTTTAGGAAAGTACCTCTGGAGGTGATTCAGTCCAAACTTCCATCAGAAGAAGGACTACTGCCAACACCAGATCAGGTCTCTAAAAGCAAGTGTTTGAGCACCAAGCTCTACATTCACCTTGATGAAATCTAGAAAACTTCAGCAGGAATTGTACTTTCATAAATCTCTATCCTGATGAGGCCAAAATGACTTCTGCACAATCAAGTTCACGTGTTGCCAAAGCATAGCCCGAAAGGGTTGTCAGATCTGGAAATAACAGGACTTTTCTTGGTGGAAACTCACTCCCTGTTCCTCCTACCCTCTCTCTTTAATGCACAGGGAAGCCAAGATAAATCTACTCTACATGAACTTCCCTCCCCCGGTCAAGCGAGAAACTATGCTTCTTATCCCACAAATGGTGCTGCTTTCTCAGTCAGCCAGTGTAAATGTAGTTGCTTGTTCCATATAAAAATGGGACAGGATGCACAAATCAAAACAGACAGACAGGCGTGAAAGACAGAAAAGAAACAGGGAAGAAGCAAACCAAAGCAAAACACGGAATAGCCATCCTGGCAGAAAAAGTGCTGTGTGTCAGAGCAGCTCGTTTGCTTTCTGACTCTTAAAAACAAGCAGGGGATACCCAACACATGATATACGTTTAATGTGCAACATTAGAGAAAACTTGCTGGGAAGGCATTGCTTATTTAAACATTTTAAACACACCCAAGACTCCTGAGTTCAGTGACAACAATCTTCATTTATATTGCCCAATGCAGTGAGTGAACCAGTGCAGTTCAGAGTGGAGTCTTCCTAGAATGTACTTCCATGCTGCAAGAGCTAGGAAAAATTACAAATCCAACCAAATGACAACAAAAAAAAATAACCAAAACAAAACAACCTCTACAACTTTTCACAGAACGATTCCTGAATTTGCCTATCATTTTTCACTATGAATTAATGCCTGGCTTTGCACGGTTTTCTGTTTTTTTTTAAAGGTTCCATTTTATCTTCCTGATTTGTCCTTGCCCCATTCATTGCACATAGCCAAAAACCCCACTTTATCCGGTATATTTACCAACTTCTTCACAAACCTATACTGGGGGGAAAATCTCAACCAAACAAAAAAACCACACTGCCATGTACCTGTAATACTTTCAGGAATTGTCATTTTTAAAGAATTATCAAAGTATTTGATACCTAAAGATGCTGTGGGCTTGTATTTGCAATACTATGCAGGGTGCATACTTTCCATTGGTTCCTGCTGCCACTATTTCTGTTTGTTTGCATTGTTTTCGTGTTGACCCATCTAGCGATACTGTACACGAGGTTCACTAATTTCCTCAATCGCCCCTTACTAGCATCGCAAATCAAACTAGAATCTCCACTGGAAAGACAACCATTTTACAGATTCACTTGTTACATTTTGGTGGTTTTTTTTTCCCAACACCGGATATTATGTCAGACAATAAACTGAGAGACCCAAGCTTTCAGAAATACCAGTTTAATGAGCTAAGCACTATGTCATCAATCTACTGCATTTGCAGGCTCTGTCCCACAAAAATGATTTTTTTTTTAAAAGAGGCAGAGTATATACTAGATACCGTCATTAAGAATGAAATAACAGTAATAATCACAGATTTAGAAAAAAACTGCTCAATACCCATCACAGAATTACAAAATGCACTGATCCCTAACTGGAGAGGCACAATCAGCTCTACAAGAGCAATTAGCCCCATTCTTTTCTTGCCTTATCTCAGTATAACCTCATTAAGCTTAATATTTCCCTCACGTTTGTCTTTAGCATATTGTTCTGATCATAGTTTCATCATCATTCGAGCCACTTAAAAAAGCATTACACATCTAAGACCAGAGTACAATCATTACACTACAGCTTCGAGAGCTATTCATGTATAATTCAACGATTTTTAGCTCTGAATTAGCTTAGTATTCATAGGATCTGGTGTAAAGGTTCTTTTTTCTTAAAGCACAAAGAGCCTGGCTATGCTTAGAAAGGTAATCCTCGCTGTAGCTAAACACTAACAGAAACCTTTTAAATGCTATTTTAGCACGTAAACTGCATTCAGCCCTCAGCATCCCTCCTGCTCATTTCCGTAACAGTCAGAGTAGTGACAAAACCTGAAGCAACTGCAAAGCTAAAAGACCCACCTAAAACTTCCAAGATTTGGTCTAATGACCAAGGAACTTCCTCCAACAAAATCCATTGTGCCACAAAATAGCATAAAACCATTTAAATTTCATCTATTTTCATTAAGGAGATCTGAAGTTATCAGCAAATCCATTCAACATTATTATAAAAATATTTTCTTAAGACTCATGCTTAGTCTTAAAAGTAATTGACAAAACGATACAAGTTCTACTACAGGGTTCTGCTACCACTTGCACTTTCTTCATTCCTTTGTAACACAAACTAGCCATGTCTCTAGTGGATTGATTGGTAAAATCCCTCTTGAATTTTAAAGCCACATTCAGCTTTACTTTTTCACCCAATAACAAAGTATCTTGCAGCTTTGATAAGGATGTGAGACTGGAAATCCAGTTATAATCCCCTGCCAACACTCCACGTTTACACCACTACCAAAAGTAAACTAGATAGCACTCTGTGGGTGAAATTATACATGGATGAACAGTTAAATACCAGTGTGCGGAACGAGTAGATGAGCTGGATGAGAAGGTGCTACGTGTACGCTCTGAACATACTTCGAACTGAGAGAGATATTTGTTAATTGAAATTTGTTACTAATCGTCAACATAAACTCCAAGACAGGAGGTATTCGAAGTTCTCTTTAGTATAAATGATGACTAACACCTCTGCTCTACAGAAACATATATCCATAAGATGCAATTGAAGGCCAGGGAAGACTGTGCATAGCAGAGCAGGGTGAGCAATAGGAACTGTGGCAGAAGCACAGGTTTCTACAGCTAACAATATCAGTTTCCAACACCTAGAGCAATATCAGCACACAAAAGTTCTCGGTCTTCATAAAGCGACATCACTTTTGCTGACACAACTTGCTTCTATTACAATATATCGACATTTGCCTGTTTGGGGAGTTTTTCAGAAAAATCAATAAAAATGTTATTGGCATATGAGAAAACTACTAGGTGTTACCTGCTCTGAGACAAGAAACTGTGCAACTCCTTCACAGTCTGCACCCGCTGCTCGTGGGAGTAACCTGCCCACATCCAGCAGGTAAGGTCAGAGAGCACCACCCGGGAAATTCAGCCCCGCGGGCACCGACCGGGGTCTGCGGAACAGCCCTGGGCACCACACTCACACGGTGACTGGCTCTTGCCACGGGCCTCGCTCTGTCTGCGGCGAGGAGTCTGTTCTTGGAGTATTTTAGCCACGAACTCATCAGGAAACTGGCTAGAAAACGTGCAAATGTATACGCGCGTTGGTGTTACACAACGCAGGTCTGTCGAATCAAAGCGACGCTAACCGACCGGAACAGTATTTTACGTTCTGGGCGTAGTACAGGCATAGACACCCCATAAAGGCAAAACAGGGATTATACGAGATGAAACCGAGCTCGAGGTTGTGCAGTAGCCATGATTTAAGTATTAATGCTCTGTTACAGCTTTAGACAGGTTTTCTTTTAAACTAGTAAAAGAATTTTTACTCTTCAGCAAGACGTACTTCAAAATAAAATTTGGCCTCTGTATTACTATGCTGGAGTGGCATTACTTTCTGTGTTAAGTTCAGAACCAATAGCTTTCTGTTCACTTATTTTGCCAACAGTTTTTACATTCAGCTGATTTTACCTTTGACTTATTATTTTAGGCCTGGGTATTGACATACAACTTTTTTTTTTTGTTTTTCCAAATATATGAATAAAGTCTTTATGTTAGGACCACTCTAACGCCTGTCTAACCTAGGGCTTCCTTTGCAGCCAGAGGGACTACAGGCAGAGATGCTGAAGATTCAGATCTCAAGAATTACGCTGTGCTATGGTGTAAAGCATTTTGATAAGGTAGGCTCAAGTCCTGCAAAACCCCTATGGATAAGGCCCAATACTCTGACATCAATAATTACCCATATTAGTCATTGCTATCTTTAAATAGACTTGCCAACAATATAGACTATTTTCTTACTTAAGAATTAATAGAGACATATGCACGAGACAGGAATACAGTACAGTCCAGGCAGGGTAGTGTTACAGTGGCCTTATCCAAGAACTGAAAATTATTGGGAAGGTATTTATTAATTCCATTAGTCATTCACCATCAAATAAAAAGAAACTGTATGTTCTGGTACAAAAAATATTTCTCATTTTGTGTGTATAAATATGTATATAAAATTAGGATACCTCTAAAGGAGTTTATGTTTCTTCTTCCATCTATTCTATGTGGCTCAAATAGCAAATCTAATAATGGCAATGTCATTTCTACCTACCCTTTTGTCATTATCAATGGTGTATTATTTCTGTCTACCTAATCTTACCCAACGTTGCCGCAGAAAATTTTTTTCATACAAACACCTCCTGTATGTCAACCAGGTGGGACAGAGTAACACTGAAGTAAGAACTTGAAGAACCCCTTTGAGGGTGTTATCTCAGTTTTGTTGAATTGATTTTCAAAATGCCTGCTTAACCTCTAATTTGTACGGAGTTTAAACCTCAGTAAGAGTCTGGACAGAAACAACTGCAATTGAAGGCTGTTTCTCCAAATTACATCACATGCAGATAGTCTAAAAAAACCCCACGTTGGTGTTAAGCTGATTCGCATTTCTTTAATACTGCAGGAAAACAGCAGGATCTTTCCATCGACACTTTTTTTTCCTCCTCTGCAATTTGAACAAACACGCTCCTCTGGAAAAGTCTTGTATTTACAAATTTTAGCTCTCCTTCACTGCCAGGTCATATGCGCTGAGACAGGACCAAGTCACCCACATTTTCCAATCTCATAAAAATTTCAAGAAATTAGTCCTAGGCAATTTTCAGAAGATCAAAGAAACTTAGAAAATAAAAAGTATTTTGCAGTCAATTCAACATCTGGCGTTCAGCCACATGCAGCTAACCTTTGTGTTTCCCTTTTTTCTCCTTTCTGGTGCTGCCAGTCTGACAGCTCGCAGCTGCTGCCTTGGTTTTTTTAGTTGGTTTCGGAGCTTGGGCATCCACTACCACCTTTACATCTTCCTGTTCGGCCTCCTGCACTGCTTGAGAGATTCAGGGTACCCCACCAAAAAGAAAAACAAAGAGAGAGAAAAGAGAAACAAAGAGAGAGAGAGAGAGAGAGAAAAGAGAATGAATTGAGAACTCTGTGAAGGCATAAAAGAGTAAGCAGACGTAGCAGAGTTCGGTATTTCAGACAATTCATGCAGACAGGAGAGTTAAATAAACCAGAATTTGCAAAGCTACAGTAAAAACCTGAAAGCGTTAGGTTCGCTGGGCTGTATTTCCTAACCTTTTTTTCCTCCTTCCAATAATATATCAGGTCCCAACTTTCAGGCCAAAAGTGACATCAGCATACGAATGTGTTGCTGAGCTGTTGTAGGAAGCACTTTTCCTCATAGTAAAGCTCTGCCTGATGACTGATCATCAATAGTGGCAGCACGAAGGCAGAAAACTTTTATTTAGAATTTGTAGTGTCTATGCTTAAAGCTACATCCCAACCCTGTAAACAAGGAATCGTCAGAAGGTTATTTTTAAAACACATCTTGCATGATTGTATATATCACAGTATGAAAAGCAGAATGGCCATGCATTTTATTGTGAAAATATACCCACGCTGAAATTAAAAACTCCTCCTACCTTGCAGCATACACAAATTAATTCCTTAGAAGTCTCAACACATTACGCATGGTATAAACTCTGAATGTCAGCCGTAATTCATGCGATGCTAGTTGCTTTCAAAGTAAAACAAGGCTTTATCATTTTCTAAAAGCATGACATACTTTGAGGTCAATATTTGAGTCTGTGAAAGCAACACACACAGTAACACTTTCTTCTGGCCAGGCCAAGCCTTGAACTGAAATAATATTGAGTTTACAAAGGCATAAAAGCAAGTACCTTTGTGAAATACGTAAAGTAACCACCAAACATCACAGCCCATACAGAACAACGTGCAGGTGGGCACGAAGAGGCTCTGGTGCCAGCTGCCGGTCCCTGTTCATTGCAGAGGTCCCCCTGGTGTCACGTGGCGACTGGCTTATCTCAGAGGAGTACCACCCTGGCACCTGGGGCCTCCCACCATCCCTTTCTTTTTCCCAAAACTGAAGTCTTATAAAGAAAGTCCACTAAGGAACCTTACTGGAAAGAACTGCTTGCCCATAAAATTACTTTAAAAATATCTCGACAAACTTCATAAACCCTCAAAGACAAAATGATGCTCAGTGACATGTGGACCACCCATAACCTCTCTTTGAAGGGCGAGACTCTCCCTAGGCTGCTGGTCTGTGAGGCAACTTTCCTGTTCATGGAGTCCTTCATGTGCATGAATATCAACAGAAACACCAAGGAGATTCTCACAGGAGTAAGATGAAACAGCTTTAGCCATGTCTGTGTAGACCGTAGCTTACAAACCCAGAGCTACCCTCCCCAGCACGGCAAGCTGTCATGCACAGCATTACGTTCACAACACAACAAGCATCTGAGGCACTCAATAAACACATGCTCCATTTCCCATTACGCAGAGGAAGAGTTCAAGTTTTACAGAGAATATACATCAAATTAGTCGAGGAGTGACTAAAAGCCCAAAGAAACAGCTTGTCACTGCCCAGCTCCTCAGTCCTGTCTTCGTCTGATCACAAGACTGCAGTCCCTCTGCTGAGTGTAACAGAGCACTGGAAATGAGTAAGACATAACCGAAGGAGTGAGTGCACAGGGTGCTGGGGAAAACGGCACGTTAAAGGCGGTACGCAGGTCCTGCTTCCACAGGCGCGGCAGCCTCCGACTAGGCAGGGAACCAGAGGGTCCCCACAGCCTTTAAATAACTGTGATTTGCCAACCTACCCTATATTTGCAGCTCAGTCTCTCTTTAAAACAATGAAAAGAACACACCCTAGTTTTTAAAGACGATAATCCACATTATAATTAAATTCAGTACTTAATTAATGACCTATATCAAATGACCAGTTATTTAAATCCTTTTAAATATGGCCATATCCATTCACTCAGATGACCCATCATTTACTTGGTCCAAAGAAACAATTAAGCAACAAAGGATGAAACATTCTGACATTGTTAATTGAAAAGGTAAAGACTTATCTTCACTAACTTGTCAGTCATCCTTTAATCTACCAATTAAAAGCCTGAAGCTTTTTGAATTACTTTTGTCTCATAATTTTCAGCAAGAGGTATCTGATTAGAAGTCTGGTGATGGAGGTCCAAAGGACAGAGAAGGAAATATTTCCATTGCTTTATAAGACAGAGAACATGATTTCAGTCCAGTAACCACCTCGAGCATTTACCATCACCACTGTCTGTGGTAAACAGGACTTTCAGACATAAGTGATGGAGGCTGCAAAATAAGATTTAAACCATAAATGTGCAGATACTGCAGCTGGGTTCAGGAAAGGAATTGGCACAGAATTTCCTGTTTCGAAAGGATGCCTTTCTGAGCATTAACATTACATTTAAAGCACTACCTCTAAAATAAATCCAAATCAAATCCAAAAATATCATCTCCACCACAAAACCCCAGCATCTTATTCTTAGCTATTAACAATTCAGCAAATAGCAGATGTCAGCTAAGGCTCGTCCGCTCACTAATGTTTTCTCTCGTGACTGTAGATATCAAAGACATTACGCAGTTTTGCTACTGACTGTACAAATTCAGTTCAGGACAGCCCTGAATTTCAGGGG
Organism: Psophia crepitans; assembly: GCA_013399095.1. Lineage (NCBI taxonomy): Eukaryota > Metazoa > Chordata > Aves > Gruiformes > Psophiidae > Psophia > Psophia crepitans. The sequence continues at coordinate 67,799 of VWZZ01007653.1, read as the reverse complement.
ACCTGGCTACGTACTTGTAGTTAAGCACAGGGTAAGCAGTGGCCTTCCCCTGCCCGTAAGCACTGACCTCCCCAAATACCTCATGTGTGAATGGGACCTGAAGTTAATGCAGCACAGCAGCTCCTGCCAGCAGCACCCACCAAGTCTTTGGTCCTTGTAGAGGCATGGGCAATGGGCTATCTTCTTTCTGAAGCCTGCCGACCTACAGAGAGAGGGGTCTGTAGACCTACCCTGCTCCGTGGGTCCAACACATATAGCTGCGGAGCAAAGTGAAAAAATCTGTTTTCTGTTTCCAGTGCTTTCCCCTGCCCTGGACAGTTATAAGAACCATTTCCAAGACCCTCCGTATTCACTCTGCTTGTGGAGCTTTGAACTTATCAAACCAGCTCTCCCGCCAGTATGTCTTTGTGGAGATGAAGCAATTCATATAGAGGCAGTGTTTATCCCACCACCACGTCGACATGGGCTCAGATGCCCTCCCCTCTGTCCTTTACTACACCTTTGGATCACGAAGTAACAGTCCGACAGGAATTTCCCTTCTCAGCAGGATGGGAACCTTGAGGCAAACTCTCACCTGCGTTCTCTGCAGGCTCTAGACAGCCCCATGAAGGAATCTACAGTTCTCCGCAAGAAAGGGTGCACACAGAAAATGAGATAAACTGGTCTTCCTAGATAATATTCACTGATATGACAACATGATTATGTCCTTACTTGGATGTTAAAAACTTAAAAGCAATGATAGAGCAGTACCACAAGTAAATGAAGAACCTTAAATGCAGCTGTACAGGGATGGAGTTTCAAAGACTGTCACTCAAAATGCATTCATTTCAATATAAAAAGAAATTTAGGCAACTTTAAAAATCCTTGTTGATAGTTATCTGAACCGACAGGAGACTACATTTGAAAATCTAGCCCAATACTCTGTACGCCCCACCTCAGGTTATTAAAATCTTCACTTAAAAAAACAACAACACAAATTTTCCTTTTCTATTAAAATTACTTGTTTGTACAAGAATTTGCATTTAGACAGGACAAAAACGGAGCAGCATGCACTGTGGTGAGAAAGAATTTCCAACAGCAAACAATGCTGGGCTCTTGGATCTGGTGCTTCATTGTCATTTGAACTTACAAATAATTAGAAATAGTTTGGGGATAAATAGCAAGCTTTCAAATAAAACAACGGTATGATTTTAATTTTAGTGTTATTCATCCAGGTTCACTAAGTCAATTACTGATTACTAAGCTTAATATGGTGTTACAAAAATAGTTTTGGGGAGACAGAGAAGAGCACAGATTACAACATAAATTCAGGATCTGAGCTGAAAAGAAAAGATGAACAAACAAGCTGTCTTGCAGTTGCATAAAAGCAGAGAAGAGCAACGCCCTGGCTTCGCCTTGGACTGCTGTAGGTAGGAGAAAGGAGCCTCCCCATGAACCAGCTCTGTGTTGGACAACACTGCGTGACAAGGATAAAGCCACAACTCACAGGCAAAGGAAGGGAGGCAATCTGTGAGTGAGTGAATGATCTGTGACGCAGACAACATAGAACTGAAAAAAAGACTGAATGACAGTTATCCACACATATTTGAGTGAAAGCATGTTTTTCCATCTAGCCTTCAAGGTGAGACGTTCACACAGGAAATTAGTTTCAAAGTAGCATGCAATGAAAATGCAGATTGTTTTTTGTTCCATTTGCATGCCCATTTTTCTTTATATGAGTGTTTGCACGCTCTTATGATCTTAGGGGAAGAAACTGAAACAAAACCAGAAAACCACCAATCTATGAATCATCACTTAGCAATCCCTACCACATAAAAATGCCAAAAATGTGCAAAAAAAAGTGGTTTTGATCAGTGCATCATGCGAAGAATGACGTAGGCAAAAAATCACAAAAAAATGTAAATGGATACATTAAAAATTTGTGTAGTCTGTTTGAAAAACCTCTTAAATAGAAAAAGGCTGAGCCAGATGATGAGGTATGTGATGGAATCATTGGCTCAGCTGTATAAGGCAAATATTAATTCTATTTACCAACATCCTCTCAAGAGAAGAAGTGAAACCTGGAATGAGTATCATGCAAAGAAAGATGAACTACAGTTCAGTGGGGTGTACCGTAACAAACCAACTCAAATTGGTTGTCCTTTTTACTGCTGCCCAAGATGCTCTTGTGTTGCACTGTAAGAATGGTTCACTATTTTACTCTGTAAAGTTCTAGCCTCAGTGAATCTTGCTGCTTATTTGGGCTTACGCTCATTGTTACTTTATTTGTTCAGCTTACATTCTGAGCTGGTCCAGTATTTTTACAGTTATCTGAAAGACACTGAATTCTATCAGAAATATTCTGAAGCGATATTCGGAAATACTCTGGGCAAACCCAGTATATTGTACAATGCAATGAAATATTTTTATTAGTTTTATGCAGATGATAAAACTAGTTAAATACAAGGGCCTGAATGAGGGCAAGGACTCTGCTCTACGTTAGGTGCTATTTAATCACATACAAAGATTCGATTTCTGCTTCAAAACGCATATACCCAAAGGTATTATCCCTGCAGCTGGGAACTTAGTCAATTCCAGATTCCCCCAAAATTATCTCGCCCATGAATTCCCTGTGGCTCCTTGCAGTTTACGTACCTAAAGTTGATGTATTGACCAGGCCAATTTTACAAAGGTGAAAATACTCCTGAGTGAAACGAATGTGAACGGGCTGGGAAAAAGGAACGAGTGTACGTGAGAAGCTGGTGCTACTTAAGGGCATTACCAAAAGCTCACTGCTATAAGGAGATTTCCTCAGAAAGAACAAGGGAATGAATTAAACAAAAGATTCTTCTTAACCCCCAGATATCTGCTGTCTGACCCCGCGGAGAGAAAAGGGAGCATGTGAAATGGAGAGTTAACAGCAATGAATTAGACTCTTTGAGAAAGCAGACGACTAATAAGGAAAGCTAAAATTATCCATGAAAAACCTATGCCAGGAAGATTAAGGACAGTAAGAACTTACGTAATGGTTTTGTGCATCAGGACCCTGAGGGCACAAGTAGGCTTTAATTGCCCTGATGAGCCTCCCTGGGGGCTTCCACCCACCCTGCCCGCAGCGCGGGCCTGCGCTGCGGGTGTGCTGTGTCCCAGCCGTGTCTCCTGGGAGGACGCTGCGCCGCAGGTACCTCATCTGCTCAACGGACCCCTCGTATGTACGCCGCAGCCTTGTCTCCGGGTCCCATCTCCTTTCCAACCAGAGCGGCACCCTGGAGGGCCCCGGCCCCGGTTCATCCCTTGCTGCATCTGGGACTGCCAGGGATCCCGCCAGCAGCGGCCGGCTCTGTCCGCCACACTGAGGGACACGGGATGGTGCCCCATCTGCGAGGGCATCGCCTGTGCTGGGGCACCCTCACCTCCCGGCCCCTGCTGCTCCCGGCCACCGAGATGGTCATGGGCAGAAAATAACAGCTAGCTGTGAAGTAGTCACTGAAAGTAAATATACTTGAAAGCAAAGAAAATGGAGTTTTTCAAGCAATTTTGAGCAATTGCCTCTAAACTTCCTTCTCACATCCTTCAGTACCAAGAAGCACAAAAAGACCTCTAGACCACTTGCTCCCCGCTGCTCTTTGATCCTGGCTGCTGGGTTAGTTTGTTTATTTTGGAAATGTACTAGCGCAGTGAGGACTGCTGATAAACCAAAGATCCTCTGAGGTGAAGAGACTGCGGCTGAAAGGGAGATTTCAGAATATATGCTTATTGGAAGTTAAGTATTTTGCCCACATGATACTTGGAGTGCTGCCCGCTCTCTCAGTATTAATAGTCTTGTGCACAGAACATTCCTTGCCATCTTCAGAAAATAATATCTTCTCATTTCAAGGTCAGTGGAAAACAGGGATGGCGAGATGCTGTTCTGATGAACTCGCAAATATATGGGTTTTTAAATGAATGGTTAACTGATGTCATCTTATAAAGTTGACAGCTTGATAGTCATCAGAAAACTCTCTCCCATCATTCATGGCAAGGAGCAGAATGGCACGTCAAATTTAACAATCCAGAGCTATGACTTGTCATCAGAAGTCTGATCAACACCCCGCACAACCATTACATCTAGATGTGCTGCCAAGTGTCAAAGGAGGAAAGTAAGAAAGTAATTTTGCCTTTTTACACATGGTTAATCTAAATCTCTAAATTGGAAGTTGCCATGAAAATTACTCTGAGAGTATCTAATTGAAAACATTTTTAATTTCAAGTCTAAAAAAAAAAAAAAAAGCCACAGCTGCAACAAAGTATGGTAATATTAATGAAAGCGTATCTGGCGCTCATTCAAGTCTCTGCCTGCCTCACTGCTGTGAAAAGAAAAATCACTCCCCAATGAAAATTCACCATTTTCACAGAAGTAGAATTACTCTTCTCTGTAGAAACGAGCTTTCACCATTTGCATTAAATGTAATTAAATAAAGTAATTAAATTGTTGCAGTAACTAGTGTATCTCTGCATGCTACTTGGCTCCAGGAACGCTCAGCATGTATTTGCAATCCAGATTGAAAAGAACTATACTCACAGAAGAATTTTGCAATGTCATATGAGGCTAAAATGTTTGTCCAGGTTTTCAACAAACTTCACAAAAGAAGTGGTGCAGAGATACACAGGAACAACCCTGCAGATGTGACTGCGAGGCACTGCAGAACGGCAAGCAAAACTTAATAAAAACTTGAAACAAACAGGTAGCAATATGTCCTTACGAAGGACACCGAATCAAAGATAAACAACACAAGAAAGTGAAGACAAAGCAATTTGTAAGTGATCTCTCCTACACAGATAGATTAAATTTGAATAAATGACTCTATTGTCTTTTATACACCATGTAAATGTAATAGCAATACAAAATGCTGTTATTGGTTCTTATTTTGCTGTTTATAATGGTGAAATAGCAATGAAGTTGTATTTGATACTGCGAGAGAGAGAGAGGCATTATTTGTAATAGTAACAACTGGAGCCAAACACCGTGGAAGTTAATGGAAGGGCACCTATTGCTTGAAATGGCAGGCACATAATTTAGGGTCTAACCTACAAGCGTGGCCCCAAAACTATATTAATATCTTCATTTCAGTGGTGGGGGGAGGAAGGACACTGCATTCATCATTTTACATGAACACCTTCTGTTACGCCATATGCGCAGCTTTGTCCTGGACTTTTCTAGAAATGCTGCCATGAAACTGTTTCTCCTACTACTGTGCCTGTGTTCCCAGATGCAGAGAACAAGGGGTTCTGTTCCCATTAAGTACGCCTCTATAACCCTTTCCGATCTGTGCGCGCTTGGTCCTACCTGACCTACAGATGCTGACAGGCAAGCACTGCGTTACCACTGGCAAATACTCCAGCTCAAACCAACCACTCATGGACCGGAGAGCCAAGGATTCATTTCTTCTCGGGTTGGTCTGTTCAATCCAATTCATGTCAGTTCCCACAGATAACTCAAATACTTCTGTTTTTACTAGTTAATCAAGCATTATGCCAACAACCAAAAGGTTTTAGAAAGATATACTACATGCAAGTCATTCACAAGCTACAGGATCTGAAAACTTTTACCTGTAAGTGAAAGATGGGCAAGAACCGAGAAAAAATTATCTGTTTGGAGATCTCTGTGTGGTGAATTCTGCAGAGCCACTTCCTCAGCGGAAGGGCACCCATCTCCTTAAAAGTCTCCCGGCACCCAGAGGAATTGCTGGTGACACTTGGCAGGGAGCAGAGATACCGTTTCATCCTACCGACATGGCACCTCGATGCTTTGAAGGTATCTAGGAAAAAGTATGGTGATCCTGGCAATGCTCCTCCTTACTCTGTGGAGACAGGCTTTCAGCAGAGCCATGTTGTTATTTACTAAACTAACAAAAGAGAAACTCAAAAGAGCCCTGTACCTGCGCAGTTCCATACTGAATTAAATTGGTCCCAGCATCTTCAATCCGGAGCAACACAAGCGTAGTAAAGCCACGTCTGTATTACTCCCTTTGTGAGCTGCCCTAGCTGAGCTCAGTCACGGCCCTTAATTAATATCCCTCCACCCTACTGCGTCTTAGATTTATTTGCGCTTCTGTTCCACTCGAACCTGGATGAAGCAAAGTACACGTGCAGCCAGAGGCTAGCAGCAACCACCAGGCAGCCCCTGCAGAGGTTCAGAAGCAGCCAAGGGCTCCCTTACATGGGAAAACTTAGGACCAGCTTAACTAGCAAAGCACGTCATTCCACTGTGTCTACCTACCAACAGCTCGCCAGGCCGGTGTGCTATTCCAGAACAAAAATGACTTTGACTTTTTACTCCACACTCTGATAATTATTCTGGAATGAAATGAGGTTTTATTCCAGAATAGAGGTGCCCATCAGGGAATCACTGCAGCACAGATAACTGCATCAGAATAAGCTATGGCAGCATATGAAAGAAAATTTCCCAGCGCGGAAAGCCTAACATCTCAGAATCGCTGAGATGTTATCTCTGACCTACTTTGCTCAAAGTACCATAGGCATATCTCCACACAGGCACCCAATTATGTGTTGAAATCAACAAGTACTTTTGTGCTACACAGAATTAGTACAAGGGAGAAAAAGAGAGTAGAGGAGGATGATAGGTGGAAAGAAGCGTTCTTTTTGTAACGTTTGCAGTACAGGAATTGATTTCACAAACATGCTCATCCAAGCAATGTAGTTCATTCAGCAGACCGTCAACTCCCATCAAAGAGTCATTCTTAACTTAAAATCAGCATGCCCATAACAGGAACAAATGAACGGAAAAGAGGAGAATAGTTCTTTAGAAACAGCCCAGCTGTCTCATGCATCCAACACTCCCATATACAAATGTTTTCATTGAAGGGAAAAAAAAGTGCCACCCCTGAAGCTGAATACTATGGTTAAAAACGGCCATCAAAACCTAACTATGTACCATGCAAACCGCGCAACCTAAGACGCTCAGCACATTTCCAGAGAAGACCACACCAGAAAAGGACACTTCTGGAGTTCTTATAATATTTTCAAAAGCAAAGTTCCTAACAAAGGATTTTACAAGGCAATAAAACACTTTACTAGGTAATTACATTCTCCTAAGCTGGCTTTTGCTAACTGCAGACTTTATTACAAGGACAGCTGTCCTCAGGGATTAACAAACTCTGGGTTCAATTTGAGAAACACTACTTTTTTTTTTTTTTGCTTCTCTGAAACCTTGTGAAATATTAAAAGGGTTTGAGAGACAATTTTAGAACAAACTGATTTAAGGAGTATAAATTAGCAAGTATTCCAGTAAATGGTGTGGTGTAACATTACAGAAAAGGTCACTTTTACCTTAAGAGCACAGTTAATCTCACTTAAGTCAGAAAGTCCATTCTGGTGCAAACTGTTGCAAAATTTAGCTCAGTTAGCAGAGATATGAAATTTGCTATCATTTATGGGATGATAACGTCTGTTTCTCTGATCTGTGAAAATTACAACTTTGTTGAACTGGCAATACAGAAGGTTCAGTATACGACAGCCCCGCTGCACCA
>VWZZ01007653.1:27256-60048 GCA_013399095.1 Psophia crepitans | reverse complement strand
TGGACTGGATGATCCTTGAGGTCTCTTCCAACCTTAATGATTCTATTCTATTCTATTCTATTTCTTAGAACAGTTCTGTACCTCTGCTAAGCTACTGAGGGAAAGAGGAAAGAGAGAAAAGTTCTGTTTTCTCTGATTAAAAAATAAAATAAATTAAAGAATTAAAATTCTGTGCTAAATCACATTCTTCCGTCAGACTGGAAAGAAATTTAGTTTCATCTTAAAAATCTTCTTCCCAGACCCTGAGAAAAAGACAGTAAAGAGAGAGAAATATTACTAATGCTTTTAATATTTATTAGAAAAACATAATTAAAATAATACTACAAGAAAAAATAATTCTCCATCGGAAATCACTGACAGTAGCCTACTTTGCTTGCAGAAGCAAGAAAAAAAGGTCCATTACTAATGAAGCCTTAACATTTAATCAATGCAATTTCCAACAATAAATTCTGTAGCTGTAACCACACCAAAAAATTCCACCGAATGCAAACCAGGGGTAGAGACTCTGAAACCTGCACAGTGTTCATTAGTGGAGTAAATACCTGCCATCACCTTATTGCAAGGTGTGACCACCAACTGAAAATGAAATGATAGGGCAGACGAAAAGCATAGCACATGCAGTATCCTTGATAGAGATCTGAAGTGGATACTGGTTGGTTTGGTCTTTTGTCAGATGTAGATTCACAAACGCATCTTAAGTTTCAATGTGTAAAACCCAAAACCTAAGCACTCTGCCCCCGAATAGCATTCCCAACCTGAGAACAGGCAGCTGCATTCCCAGTACCGGTAGATTTCAGCTCATGCCCTCTACACTTTCTCTTTCCTTGTACTAATTCTGTGTAGCACATACCCATCAAAGCCCAGGAAAGGAAGCCTTTTGCTATTGAGGCTTATGAATCCCTTACGAATAAAATTTGTCTTAATGATCTGCAAAACAAGAAAATTTGAAAGTTACTGTTCTTTGTAATTCTCCAGCAACCTGGAATGAGATCTACAAGAGACACAATATTGATGAAGGATTACCCAAGCTTCCCTCTAGGGAATCCTGAGGAAAAGTGTGCACCTACCATCACTAGGAGGCCAACAACCAGCGGCTGACTGGGCACAGAACTAAGTAACGACCGGTTTCCTTAGGATTTATTTCCGATTATTACATTTTTTGAAGTCTAAGAATACAGAAATGGCATTATAATTTTTTCCCGAAGGCTGTGATACCTGAAGTGTCTCCATCCTTTCTGGATTCTGTAATCTTTAATAAGAAAGTGTGTAGACCATGTTGTACAAGCTTGAAATCTAGGTTCTTTTCTACCTACTCACCTATTTCAGTGAATCTTGCAGAAACACAGTATCTTTGAAATTATTATATGCAGATTCAGCTGAAATTAGTTAACAGGTTTCAAATTTCTCAACAGTGTGAGACTTAAGCAAAATTATGTAGAGAGGAATATATAGCGTGAAACAGCATAAGCTTTACTTCAGTAGGAACCAAGGCTGAAGACACAAAATATTCATGGCAGAAGGGACAAGCCGCTCTCTCTTCCCCACAGCACTGCAGTGACGGGTAGTTCCCTCGCTCCCTCCTGCTAGGTTGGCACTCCAAGTTCTGATGGTTTTGCCCCCAAAGACACGTGAAGGATATCAATTATTTACTAATAAAAAAACCCAACAACTTTTGTTCTCATTAGTATAACTTTAACATGGAGAGTATTATATTGTGACTTGCAGTAAATATACATGTATTAGATCATATTCATATACCATGATATATGGCGCTGCTGTTGCTGTTAAGATACGACTCAACCAACGGTGCTTGTTCTTCCGAATGTTTCATTCTGCGCGTTCTTGTGCGACCGTCCACATTGGACTGAACCATTAATGGCTCCTGGCGCTTTTTTTTCTGCTTCTGTTCTAGCAACGCTCGCTGAGGAAAACAAAGAACAGCATCTGTTACTAGACTCCAAACAGTAGCAATCTATGATGAAAAGCAATGGAAATCTTTACACTTTCTCCAGTTTTCCAGTGGCAGCAGTTGGCAAGTAGGATATTGGGTTACAGGAAATCTTTCCAAAGAAGAAAAAAAATAAATCAAAAAACCCAACCAACCCACTGCTAAACCCCTTCTGCTGAAAACAGCAAATAATTAAAATAGATCTTTCTGAGCAGTCTACCAGCTATCAGAGCTTGCTTGGAAATAACCCTTGGGAAAACAACAGTGTGAGAGTAGTGGCTGTGAAGCAATGGGAGGGTAAGCAAGGGCATGAGGCAGAGATGCCAATTTAAGTTTTTGTAAATTAAAAGCAGGTAATTTGCAGTCTAGAATCAAGTGATAATGCTGGACATGAGCCTAATTTAGCACCTATAGAAGATAAACTTTAATTAAACACTTGAATTTCTCAGCTAAACCTGCGGGAAGTCAAAACCTTCAGTGTCTGTTGGCACCATAGGCAACTTTGAGCCCTCTTTCACAAACTCAGAGAACTGAACTATTAATTTTACTTATCCATTACCTATTTCCCTGTACAGTGATTGTTTTTAAAATTTTTTCTTGCATGTAGAAAGGAGATGCACTAAACCTGAAGGAGGAGAATGGACTCTTTCTGCTCCATAAGTTGTGTGGAACACCTCAACCTGACTTCAAAATAATCAGAATCTAGTATAAGACTATGGCATAAACAGAAAGTATTTGAATTTGAAAATGAGATGCTGGTAGGCACGGGAGAAGAAATGTATAGAACAACAGCAAAGTAAACTCACAAGTATTAACTACAAACATGACACAGTTTCGTGAAAAGGAGACCACAGAAAAATCAAAGGAAAAGTGGAAAACTCAAATATCATTAAAACTTGATTGCAAAAATCCTTGAGATTTCACAGGAGAGATTCTGAATCACTTTCTTGTACAAGTGATGTAGAAATACAGTAGCAAAATAGGCAACATAACACATAATGTCGCTAGTTTACAGCCACAAGGGCTAAATCCATGGAACTAAAAGGAAAAGATGTGAAAACTTTGTGGTAGGCCTCTGTCGGCTGCCACGTGGGCCAGAGCCTTCTGTCTTCTCTGGTCCATCAGAGGGGTAACAAATACATTGTAAGTCAGCTTAAAACAAGCCCAAGGCAGTGGAAATGAGAATCACTCAAACCACAACCACAAGAAAAATTTCAATGGAAGTTATACTTCTAAGTAAGCCATAAGCTCCACAGACCTCTCTTTTGCATTCCCTAATCAGCGGGTGTAATTTTCTATTAATTACCAGATATGTCAGTGATTTCCTTACGCCAATACCTAGACTTCAGAGAGCAAGAAGGTCACCATGCAAAATCTTACCTGCCTGTCAAGCTTCTGCTGACGCAGGCTGCTCCCCTCATCGTCCAGAACACTGCAAAAACAAAGAGTACATAGTTGGAACAAATTTATCACTCAAAACACCACCTGACAGCAAGCACTGGAGCAAACTCTTGCAGAAGTTATTCGTATAAAACTCCCACTATGATCCGTGGAAGTTTGCCTGCTCTAACCTGCAAAAGTTGGCTCAAGAGAATTTAAACGCAATCCGTGAAAAACTGCAAACTCTGGTTCACGTAATTCCAAATAAAAACATATATTCAGCCAGTGGACAAAGAAATGCAGACCCCATGGTCTACAGCTTGTGTTCTTCTCTCCTGTCTTCTAACGCAAAACGTCAGTGTATACAGCAGGGGTTTGATTGAAAATTTGCATATAAAGCATATAAAGAGTCTAAGAGAGCTGCTTAGCAACTCAGCAGTATTTAAAATTACCTTAGGAAAATTAACTGTCTAATCTTTTGCGCACTCAAAAGCAGAATTTATTCCTGAATATCTGAAAGAGCCACACTGATTGCCACGCACTTCAGCTTTTGGAGACAGGCAAGACAAACAGCATTGCGCACTGCCATACTGCTGTCGGCTAATTGTTGCTAGTTGGGAGATTAGCTTCTGCACATTCAGTCATTTTCATTAATTACATGTTAAAAACCAACGGCATTGAAATCAGAAAATTATTTTTGTGATGCATTTTATCAAACCACTGACTACACTTTATTTTTCTGGAGAACAAAGGTCTCTATTGTAAGAACATTATAGTTAAGCGTTGAACATAGATAATTAAATCTGTTAAATTGTAATATATCATCTATGAGGAAAATAGTGCTATAGAACAAAAAAAAATAGCCTCTTGCAAGTAGAATTCATTTTCTCTTATAGCACATTTTTATAAAAGATTAGGCCCCTTCTTATAATAACTTTTATCAAAAAGAAAAAATCTAGGACAAACAAACCTGGATTCTGACCTACATACAGCCAAACTGTATGGCAATGGAGATGTCATAAAAAATGTGACTTCCCATGTATTAATATATACTCCTTAGGAGACAGTAACATAGTAGAGCTCGATGGGACAGCTAATAAAGGTGTGCAGAATGCCACCCTTCCAATGCTAGCATTAGAAGACCTAATTAGGCATTATTGGTAGCATCAGTCTTTTATAATTTACTGACAGGTTACACATTCCAAAAGGAAGATGGTCCACAGAATGAAACTATACTGTACCTTACATACACAATTACAGTGTCTCTTGTAGAGGTAATAATGCATTACTCATAGTCCAAAAGAAAAGAAAAAAATCCCTCACACACAAAAATGTTCTGCTTCACACCAGGTATTCTTTGTTGGGTAAATTACAGAAACAAGTTATAAAAAGAATATGGTATACAATACGCTATACAATGTGGCTTTTTTTCAAGAGTGCTTCACTACAACTGCAATACGTATTAGCTGCACTGTTAGAAAGTAAAACCACCCAAACAGATATCTTTGGTCAAAGAACTCAGTAGAAGACACTCAAGTATAAAGTTTCAGGCTCAATGGTCTGAACAAATCCTCCTCGTTTAAGACAATGCTTGAAAAAAGCCAAAGCCATGTAGCGATGCTCATACGGACCACAAGACCTGCAGAGGCAGCAATGCACAGGCAGCCTACCACCCAGCAAGCTCAGGAGCCAACACTGCTCCACCTTGCAGAGTTAAGGAGAAAACTCTGCTCTCGTACCATCTGCTTCATAAATCAGACCGTGCCGACTCCCTCGGATACATTACGTGAGCTATATATACACACTTCTCAGGCATTCCCATAAACCACCAGCGCAGTAATTATGTGAATATAATGGGTTTCGGTATTATGCTGGATTGGCTATAACTCTAAATTCCGTATCACAGACAAGTTGTCTAAGCACTCTGGATGACTCCAGCTTCCTCTGCTTTCCCATCACCCCGTATCCTGGCATAACACACTGCGTGGAAATGTCCTTGGCTGGGTCCTAAGCCTTACCTGTGACTCCCTGGGAAGCCACAAGAAGTTAAACTCAGGTTCAGGTAACCAGGCACAGCTCCCTCAGGTCTCTTTATACCCAACCTCACCACGGTAATAGGGGCAGTTTAAGTAACACCACCGCAAACACCAGTCAGAGGAAGGGTGTGATTTGCATTCATTCAGCAAGCCACGAATGCAAAGCAACTATCAGACATGCCGAAGGACTGCCAAAAAAATGAATCTCCATCCCAAAACTGTGGATGCTGTAGCGCTAAAACACCTCTCCACATTGCCCTTCTACTGCAAGACGTTGTTTTTAAAGCTTCCGAATATATGCAATCAAAGCTGACACCAAAAGCAGCATGTCTTGAAAACCAGCTGACAAGCTTGTCTGGAACCTCCAGGTCCTTCATTCTCTCACGTCATTTTTTATAAAGTTCTGGGTTGTTTTCCACAAACCTTTCGTAAATATGCATTAGCTACAAGTCTTGGATTATTTAAGCCATAACATTCAACAACTAAAACTGAACTCCAGCTTCCTTCACTGATAACCGAGGTTCAGTAAAATACAGTTATTTCAACAATTCTCGCCCCCTCCAGATTACTAGACTCGTACTAGAATGCCTTACTCCCACCAGACAGACACGCCACTCTTCTGAATCCTTCACAGTGTGAAAAAGGCCTTAAAAGTAATGTCGTTATCACCAACTCTATTTCAGTTACTCAATGCCAAGTATCAGTGAAAAGCTGCCGTTTTGGCCTTTCTTGATGCCTAAACAGTCATTATGCAAGTCCAAATAAAAAGAAGATCCAATCTAGCCTATATATTCTGCTAGAACAGCAGAGCACTCTAGTTCGAGGCTGTGTACTCCGTTACTATTTCCTACAGGACTAGTGGACCTTGGAGCTGCTGAGCACCAGCCAGCATTTCACATTCCCTGATTCTCAGTGGGAGAACGCTCCTGAGACTGGGTGACTCCCAAGATTTGCTGTTAAGGGACTTCAAGTCATTAATAAATAAGTAAGATAAGCTTTGTTTCCAGTGCAATTCCATCAGGTCCTCGCTCTTGCTGCCTTAAAAACCACCTGCAGCAGACTCAGATGCAAGTACCACCACCGGTCCTTCTGATCCCTTCTCACGCTTCAGTGATGCCTTACAGAAAAAGGTAGCAGACGACCATGCCACAGCATCTGGCAGCCCACGCACTCTGGCAGAGGCTCCAGGGTTCAAGAGCTGAAATGCAGAGAATCTTCCCTTTATTTCTTCGGCAGACACGGAAGTCCAGGAGCAGAAGCACAGCCTTTGCGCTTCCTGCTCTTTGAAAGGAACAGAAATCAATTGCTTTTTCCTCTGGAAGAGTTGTGCGGATGGAGAGCACCCAGCCTCTCCTGCCCAGTTTCAGCAGTGGCCATGGTTTTGTTGCTCAGTGGTCCAAGTAACTGGGATGGTCAGAGACTGAAGGCCCAGTACAGTGGAAAAACTATGGCTGTAACGTGGCAGGGCCACTACAGGAAATAATCTCATAGCGAGCAAGGCTGTTAGAGCGATTCTGCTGACATGCTTGATGTGATGCTAGAAAATCCCAGCAGCAGCATGAGATTCAGTCAGTCTTAATAGAGAAATATAACATTATAATTCATGAAAATTGAGTTATTGAAGAGAATGCATACATATTAGCAATCTGCTGAGCATGCTGAAGCCTCCTGAAGATCCCGCAAGCTGCATTTTTACTCCTATTTGATCAAGTATCTGGTAACCACCTGACATCTTGGCTATGGCTTTGACCCCATTTAAACCAAAAAGCAATTTTATACTATACATAATATTGTAAACATCACTTCAAGTCTGCAGTAATAGTCCAGTCCAAATTCAGTTAAGTAATCAGAGCTTGTACGTATTTCCTTGCAGGTAATTACCCAGGGAAGGGCCATCTGTCTATGCACAACTCAAGAAACCCACCCATTAGAGTTTACTGGATGTTGGTCCTAAGAAGTCAAGCCCATAGCCATATACCTTAAAGACTGTTATTACCAGCCTGGACCAAGGTCCACAGAGACTTAAGTATTAAATTTAGAGAGCATTAGTTTCACATTTTATACATGGCATTTGATTCAAATTTTCTAAAGGGAAATACATTAAATGTATAATCAGCTTTTTGCCAGAATATTACTTTTCATACCACCTTTTTAAGATACAATCTACTTTACAGAGACAGTTTCAGCATTAAATTCAATTCACACAAACATAACCAGGCTTTCTATACTGCTGCATTTCACGATGAAGACAAAAACATAAGCAAGAATTTTAGTATTTTAAGCTCTTCATAATCAGCATTCCTTAAAAATGATTTAGAGAGAAACTCAAGACCGATCAGGTTTTAAAGATGAAGCTTCATGATTATGTGAAGCTTCACAATTTACTTCTGAGATGAAGGCAGGAGCTTCTGTAAATCAACATCCTGCTACATTTTACTGTAATTCCACACAGACTGATTTCAATTTAAGTAAAATTGGAAAAGCCTTAATTCAAATAACACATTTCACAACAAGTACTTCACCTTTACTCTTTGAACATGCAAACTACTCACATTTCAGTAAGCCACTGCAAGAAAAAAGAATTAAGAAAAGTTTTCAATAAGAATGTGCAAGATGCATGTAGTCACTGATTTTATTTATTTTTTTATAAGAAAAAGTCTGACACAGTAAAGCAGCTGTATTGTCTCTGCCTGACAAATAAAGTGATGTTTTTGTTCCTTCCTGACACTGTTTCATAAAGGAACATTTTCCATGACAGTAACTTTTTTTGCCAGGACGAAGGTCCAAAGTCACATCTATCACATCTCTGCAGCCCAGCACTAACTGCAGTGAGAAGTGTTCCTGGTCAGACAAGCAAAGACATATATACCACTGAACTCTCTGTCCTGGGTTTTGGCTGGAATAGAGTCAATTTTCACACGAAGCTGGGAGGGGACACAGCCAGGACAGCTGACCCAAACTAGCCAAAGAGATATTTGATATCACAGAATCACAGAACCGTAGAGGTTGGAAGGGACCTCGAAAGATCACCTAGTCCAACCCCCCCTGCCAAGGCAGGGCCACCTAGAGCACATCACTCAGGAACACGTCCAGTCGGGTTTTGAATGTCTCCAGAGAAGGAGACTGCACAACCTCTCTGGGCAGCCTGTTCCAGTGCTGTCACCCTCACGGTGAAAAAGTTTTTCCTTATGTTAACCCGGAACCTCCTATACAACATCATGTTCGGTATATAAAGGAGGCTGGCCAAAGAAGAGGCATCGCTGCTCAGGGACAGGCTGGGCATCGGCACCTCCACAGGTGAGCAAACTGCACTGTGTATCACCCACTTTGCATATTCTTTAATAAATATTGTTGATATTTTCCTCTTCTTTTTCTGTCCCAGTAAACTGTCCTTGTCCCAACCCATGAGTTTTCCCTTTTTCTGCCAGTTCTCCTCCCTATCCCACCACTGCCTCATGCTTAGCTGCCAGCTGGTGCTAAACCATGACACTTTCATACACTGTTTTAAAGTATCACCCTTGCATTTTCCCTTTCTGCTGCTTCATGACGATACATTACTACCAGCAGCACCCAAAAAGTCTGTGTGAAATCAGGGACCTTTGCAGTAGCAAAATGAATGTAAATAGGGAAAATTTCTGAAGAAACAGTTGAGATTATAAAAAGATGAGGAATTGGATAGGAAAACATTACTCCCATTTAAAACACTAAATCAGAAGCAATGGAAAATTAAAGGTGGTATTTTCATCTCAGATTTCTCCTGCCATTTTGTCAGCTACAATTCAAAAATGATGGATGATCAAACCAGAAAGGAAAAAATAATAAAGTACACAATACCAAACTAATCTTCAAGATCACTCAGATCTTTTCGATGCGCTCTTTTGCTCTGAAGAAAGCTGGTACGTTGCTGTGCCAAGAGAAGCAGGTTATGGGACGTTTTAGAACAAGGCTGAATCAAAAGGACAAGAATGGGTGCAACGCGCCTTTTGAACATTACAAAAATCTCTAAAAACCTATGAAATAAAATTCCTGCAAAGAGATAGCACTTGGCTTATTGGATACCATCTGTCATATTCACCCAATTACGCTTCTCTATAATCTCCATCCTTCCATAAAATCTCTGCAGTTCCATAAAACCAAAGTGCTCCGGATAACGTTACTGTTGAGCCTTTAGGAACAAGCTTTCCAGCAGCACTGATGAAATGCTCCTGTGAAAGCCCAGTCACAGGGTCCTGGACCTGCTCCAGAGGGAATGGTAGGCACACAGTTAGGTTCTTCAAACAAGTGAAATTCAACAAATTCCTAGCCAGGGAAGCCGGCAATCTGCATAACATGCCAATACCTGCAAGCCCCCACATAAAATAAGGTCGGCTCCCCCACGTACACCACATGCTGAGTTCACCAGAAGCCTCTTGGGAAGACATTATTGCACCAGAAACACACCCTAATAAAAGACTTTTACATTAAACAAATCACTGTGAAAGACTGTGAGGGCTCCCCTCACACTAGGAATCATCAAGGTTTTCTGGCCCCAAAGCACTCAGCCATTTGATTTAGAGCAAAACCCGCAGCTACTATCTTTATGGTGAAGTAAGCGACTTCTTTCCTGAGCCATCTTCTTCACTGAGCAGTAGCCCAAGGACATTGCCCTTCTACTGCCAACAGCGGCAACAGCAGAAGCTCCTGGATTTCTCCCAGTTCACAGTTCAGTTAACGCCGAACTGACCCGTAAAGTACAGACACCACAACTGCTGCAGAAATGAAGACTGCATTTCTTCCTGGGAAACTTCGGAGGAACAAAACTGTTTCACTGCGAATCTCGCGCAGTACATAAAAGCATGCCTGTCCACGCACACAGCATTGCTTCGCCGGCCCGTGCAGCTGTTCTGAAGGCCCTTAAAAAGACTGAAAAAGATAAAGCAAAAAGATAGGGGGAAAAGGGCAAGAAGATGAACCCAGATATTTATTTGTATCAGAATTATCAGCACCAAGTCAGCCACAAAACACGAGAAGATACAGAGGATCATAGACTGTGTCAGAGATCCAAATGGCACTAAAAGTAATGCCTGCAGGGCAGGTGGCTGAAAGCAGAGACTGAATTTGTAGTTGCACAAATAATTACAGAACCAAATGCTTTATTTTCTTTCCAAATCCTGGTTGGCAAACTAGCCTAAAAATCAGTACATAAACGAGACCCTTCCCGAAATGTTGGTTCCATTTCCTTCAGTAAGGTTTATCTGAATGTGAATCGTACACATTAAGATCTATGACACTAATTGTGTCTGTCCAACAGTTCTCTTCTGGGGATTTAAAAACAACAACAAACAACTTAAGCACCCTATACTTTTCCAGTAAGTCAACACAGAAAACTTTTTGTTAATATTTTTGTCTTCCATCCCTCCTCAGTCATGTGATAGGTATTTGCATCTGGTCAAGAGATAACATCTTCATCAGCAACCTGGAAGAGACAACTGAGTGCACCCTTGTCACATTTGCAGAGATGACAATTTGGGGGGACTGGAGAACTCCAGAGGTCCCTTCCAGATTCTGCGAAGAATGTCCTCCTTTTGGATGTCACACAAAGCTTAAACATGAGTGTCCCAGATGAGCTACATGGCAGGTTATACGAGTAGATTAACTGAAAGAAAATGTAACAACAGAAACACACATTCATATATTTTTCACAATTACACATCAATAACTGTTAAGCTAACCTCCAGCTAAACCTTCAGCATGACCACACAGCTGTACTTTTGCGCTGTTTTAATTAGCACAGTTCATCAGAATAGATCTCCAATTGCTACGACTTCAGGGGTATATGAAACCAATAGAAATTGCAGAAATCAAGTCTTCTAAATGTTTCACTTAGAATAACTTAAAAAAAACCAAACCACCAGAGCCAGGTGAAAATATATCGGAAGATGGGTGTACTACAGGAGATATACAGCCAAGCACTGACCAAGAGCAAACAGCCTCTCAGAGCTGAAGGGAACAACAGGAGCTGTACAAATACTGCAGATACGCTTCGTATTAACGAGATCCAGCCTTGAGTTCAGTCAGAAAACTCCTATTCACCTTCCAATAACAAAACTGAAGTCACTGGGAAAAAGAAGCTACAGTTCAGGATCTGAAGCGTGTAGGCTGCCAGCTTTCCGTGAGCACAGTAAGAAGCCTGGAAATACCTAACAAGAGGCAAAGCAAAACTATTCCCTAAAGCACTCTGCATGTTTTAAACAACCTGAACCACGGGGTTGCCACTACTGCCCTGGAAAGATCACTTGAACTGATGTTGGTACGGATCCGTTCTCTGCAATTACACAGAGGTGAGTAAGACAGCACGCAGCAGTAAATTGCAGGTAATGAAAGTAACACCTAAGGGAAGGGTGGGTGGCTGGGCTACCTCCTGCCCTCCCCCAACACACACACACACAAACTGAATGCAACGTTGGAAAGAAAATCTACATCCCAAAAGAGAAAGGTGAATTTAATAAACATGAACGATGGAGCGCAAACACACAATAGCCTTTGGGTATTATGTGAGCTATGCTAAAATTATATTTAACGTAGATCGATGAGAAGTGCCTGAATAGGAGAAAATTGGGAAGTGAAAAACAAAGCCTGACCTGGAGATACACTACCTGCAATGCAGATGGATCCAGATGACAAACGACATGGCTTTCAGGAAGCGTGTTTACTGCAAACGCCTTGCTGCCAGCTACAGGAAACACCCAGCCCTGACAGTCCCTTTGATTGCTCTTTCAGTACCAGAACTCAACCAATCTCCATCATTACAACAGTAAAATATACGCACAAACGACACCGAGCCATTAACGCAGAAAGCATCCGACTGCAACAAACAGTAAATCAAACGAGCGGAAGCTAAGGAAAAGTATTGCCTGGATAAGGAGACTGCACTTAGACATACCCTGCAGAACAAGAGTTCTCCACCTAGACCTCAGAGGACCACGCCGACTCCTCCATTGCACCGGTAAAAGACGTCACCTAGAACAGACCTCTGCAATAGGGAAAGGAATGCGAACCACTGGGATCAAGAACAAACCTGCATGAGATGACTGCTGCCCCCTTTCCTTCCCTCTCTCATAGCTGCTCTATGAAACACGGTTTTGCCCAGTTGGCAGCATCCTGGACCCATTTTACATCAAACACTACAACCTTCCAAGACACCTGTAAAATGAGATTAACAAACAAGTCTTAACTCCTCTTGGACCCACCTTCATGATGCAAGAACGGCTACAGGTACAGTAACTAACCTGAAAACAATGCTGGCCTTTAAAACAACAGCATTATCATGAAGTGTTTAGCAAACAAAACCCTGATCCCAACGATAGGGTCAGTGCTGCAGGTGATCAGCCAGGCTCCTCCCTGCAGAAGGCCTTTAAACACAGGCACAAACGTGTGTATCAAACACGCTGCTGCTCAAAGAGATCGCATCTGAGGCAATTCGCTAATGCAGCAACGTATTAACAGATCCTGCTGCCTACCCACGTGTTTAGGACAGGATAGGAAAAAGATACCGTCATATTTGTCGGATTTTTAAAGGAACAGTAAAATTAAGCTAGCAATTTATTGAAAATGTGAAGGCAAAAGAAACTACCTAGTCTCCCTCAGCTGCTTGAGCAATCAAAGCTGAAGAAAAATACAGTAAAAATTACAACTCTGATAAATGTTAGTGAAGTGAAACAGCCAAGTTCCGTTCTCCTTTTTACAGGTGGTTTTACAGTTTCTATGGAATACAGTTTCTAAGGGAAGACATGTCATTTCATGATAAATACTAACTCTGAAACAAAATATTTTGTCATTTTTTCCCCCCACACATACTATCTTTATAACCCAATCTAGTACTCTTTTGCTGGAACTGAAGAAGGCAGATTTTTTATTTTGGTTTGACTTCATTCTCTGTAGTTACCTCCTATAAAAGGAGCAAATTCTGACGATTCTGGGCAATATTTTCAGTGGAAAAACGAGTTTGTCGGATCCTGGTGCCTGAGTAGATGATACAGATTTCAAGACTGGCAAGACGTTGATGGCTGGCTAAAATAACAAACACCATTTGCCCTAGATTTTGTACCCAATAATGAAAACTAAGTCATCATTTCTAACAGCGCTCTATGCAGATGAGGTATTCTATACAGCGCGGACTGCATACTTGAGCCCTGATCCCAAACCACGTTCATTCAATCTCATGAAAATGTTCCCACTAATTTCACATGGCATAAAAAGGTGTGTGTCTATAAACCCTTTCAGGTTGGGATTTTTAAAGATAAGCAGATAAACTCCTGGAGACACAGTGAATGATTCCTACGTGTAAGAGACCACTCGAGGATTGGCATCCATACATGGAGGTTTCCCAGCACAGCAAACATCAATGAGACCTGAGAGCCCATCCTATGTTCTTGGCCTCCACTCAAGAATTTTGGACCTTGGAGAACTGGAAGGAGCTCTACCCAACGAAGCTGTGGCAGATCACTACTACAGGCTCCTGCCTGTGATGATGGCAGGGCTGGTCAGAGAAAAAATATTCCATTATATTGATCAGCTCTGGATTTTGAAATCTGACATCCTAAGATTCACATCTGCTCTGAATCAGAAAGAAAACCAAAAGCATTCACATTTTCTATAGAACAGATAAAACACCTAGAGAACTGAGTCCCTGGTAGCCCTGGGATCTCTAACCCTATGCCTGTTCACCTGCCTGACTGCCAAAATGAGCCACACGAAAGCCCCCAGGAGCACTGGCAGCTGCAGAGTACTGAGTGAGAAGCACACAAGATGAGTCGAGTATCCTAGAGGCTGCTGAGGGACTGGGAGGGTCAGCAACCAAAGAAATTCCTGAAGGAATTTTGCCCAAACTTTTCTAGGATCAAGTTTTCTCCATGAATCATTTCCATGTAATAAATCACACGTAATAAATCAGCAAATTCTGATGAAAGTTTTCCCTCCCTTCATCATCATTAGTACGCAAAACAACCAGGTGATATTATTATGTTATTGTTACATATTATATTATTATATATTATTATAGGAAACTGCTGAAACTAAGGTACAGACAACAAAGTCTCTGCCCCTCATTAGATTTTCTGGGTGTTTAAGATCATTAAAAAAATCACATTCCACACTTCACCCACCAGATGTCAGATATACCCTTCACCTTTCTTCCCTGCAAGAGACTCCCCTTCAAAGATACTATTCAGCCCAGGCACTGTGTTGGAAGAATGGAGCGTGGGAAAGGAGGCAACACAAGTCAGACTACTGTCAGGCAAAGTACAACAGCATTACCGCACAGTTGGTAAAATTATCTCCATTATATTATATATTGTTCTCTATGGGTGGAGGAGAAAAGTATAGATGATAATAGAATGTCTGTTCCCATGGATGGGGCACCACCACCTCTCTGGGCAACCTGTGCCAGTGTTCCACCACACTCACAGTAAAACATTTCTTCCTTTCACCTAGTCTGAATCTCCCCTCTTTCAGTTTACAACCATTACCCCTTGCCCTATCGCTACGGGCCCTGCTAAAAGGTCTGTACCCATCTTTCTCAGAAGCCCCCTTTAAGCATTGAAAGGCTGCAATAAGGTCTCCTTGGAGCTTTCTCTTCTCCAGGTTGAACAGCTCCAGCTCTCTCAGCCTGTCCTCATTGGACAGTCCTCATTGTCCTCATTCCAGCCCTCTGAGCGTTTTTGTGGCCCTCCTCTGGACCTGCTCCAACAGCTCCATGTCTTTCTTGTACTGAGGACCCCCAGAGCTGGACGTGGTATTCCAGGTGGGGTCCCACCAGAGCAGAGTAGAGGGGCAGAATCACCTCCCTTGACCTGCTGGCCACACTTTGTTTGATGCAGCCCAGGATACATGTCACTTTCTGGGCTGCAAGCACACATTGTCAGCTCACGTCCAGCTTTTCATTCACTAGTACCCCCAAGTTGTTCTCCTCAGGGCTGCTCTCAATCCCCTCATCCCCCTGTCTGTCTTGATACTGGAGGTTGCCCCAGCCCAAGTGCAGGACCTTGAACTTGGCCTTGTAGAACCTCATGAGGTTCACATGGACCCACTTCTCGAGCTTGTCCAGGTCCCTCTGCATGGCATCCTGTCCCTCAGGCATATCAACTGCACCACTCAGCTTGGAGCCACCTGCAAACTTGCTGAGGGTGCACTCGATCCCCCTGCCTGTGTCACTGACGATGATACTAAACAGCACTGGTCCCAGTACGGACCCCTGAGGGACACTGCTTGTCACTGATCTCCAGCTGGACACTGAGCCATCAATCACTCTCTCTGGATGCACCATCCAGCCAATTCCTCATCTACTGAACAGTCCATCCGTCAAATCTGTATCTCTCATATCAGCTTTTCCCCCTCCCCCCCCTTCTGTTAGGTTAAGTGATTTTCTCCACATCTGTGTGTAATTTCCAGCCAAGGAAGCTGAACTACTACGTGCAAATTTCAGCCTGGTAAAAATATTATAGAGAGACAATAAGCAGGAGGATGGAAAAGCGTAACAAGGAATAATACTATACAGAACCTCATGTCAAGGGACGTATTAGGAAAATAAACAAATACTACTTTTAGGAAAAAACCTAACTTGTGCCATTATACCATACTTCTGTATTCTGACCATACTTTATTTAACCCCAAATACGCTGGCATGCATTTCTGCCTTTTAAATTGGCAAAAAAAAGTGTTCTTGTAACAGTAAAATGCATTCACTACATTTATAAGTACTTGGAAGTGTCACATCACGTAACAGTCTCAACACTGTTACGCAACACACCTCTTTTTGTTGCACACTAAGATGTGTACATTGCATAAATTTTAATCATTTGTTATTTTCATAAATACTAACTGTGCTCGCCAATTGGAATTTATATACCTAGTGCAGCATATCAGCTTTAAGTATTTCAAATAAATTAATCACATTTAAAACAGATCAAATACTTGTTATCAGAATATTTTTATTTCCATCTTCGTTACGAATCCTCAGAGTCCCGACTACCGCTGCTCCTGGCTTACCCCGTGACCATTTGTACTACATCGGACGACTATGAGGCACCTTTTACCCAAGGAATTGTGCAGGAGGAAATGATTTTAGGAAGTAAAAACAAGCCTGGGCTATTCCCGTGCCACACAACAGGAAGATTTCTGCTACGTAAGTCTCCTACTTTTATCATCGAAATTCTGTCACAGAAATACAACCCAAAACAATACCTGTCCACCCAGAAAACTCCAACGGTTAATGGAAATCTACCCCGTGATCTTTTGACTCCATTTCTGACACTTCCTCACTGGAAGCTTTTCTTCCCAGGGTTGCGGCGGTCTGTCTTGACGTGCAAAAGACTCCACCAACTCCAATGATCTGTCCTGCTACAAATCGTGAAAACACACAAACTCACCTGACGTGTAAAGTTTTAAGTTCAAACCACTTATCAAGCTACAACGTTAAGCCAGGAAGTCTTCAATCAAACCTTCACTCGGGATCTCACGGCGATGCAGCGCAGCTGACAAAGGCTTGGTTCCCACGGCAGCTCCGGCAAGCACGTGTCCATCGCAAATTGGAAATTTGGGAAGCTACAGAAGGCAGAGCATATACAATACCGAAAGGGGATTACATCCTACGATCTTCCCTCAGTGCTGTTCCAGATCTATTATATGCCATTAATTTTCCAGCAAATACGAGACCCAAAATACCCCGGCAGTACAACCTCTAACTGACTAAGATTACCAAATTGTCTTCGTCTGGTTCTCTCAAACTGCCCCCAATGAAGTTATCATTTAGTTTACTAATTACGCTGGATTGTTCTCTCAACACTTGTATATATGCGTGGACCTACAAAGAGCTACGTGAAATGCCCTGCTGTAGCGATATATAAATGGAAAAACACAAAAAAGTGTTTAATTACTAAGGAGTGTGATGACTTGATAAAAGGAATACATTATCTGTTCTGCCCAGCTTGACCTCTCAACAGATACCTGAGAAGACATTATTTCCTCATATTTAACTATATATACACAGATATACGTATGTATTGAAAAAAAAATGTGAGAGGAAATCTGGAAAACTACTATATTTTTTTTTAAATACAGTTTGGAAAACTATTGTCCTTAACTGGTATGACTCAATCGTTGGATACTTTCAGCACTGGGCAGTATACTGATATAGCAAACCTTCATTTCAAGACATAAAATTTCGCTCTGCAGTACGTATGAGGCATGGAAGAACGCGTACTGCCAGCAAGAACTGAGGGAGGGGCTGTGGCAGAGGAGTCGGACAGCACACAGACTCGTGGTTTCAGAGAACTGGTGTCCCTAAAAAGCTTGGGTTTCCAGCTGAAAAATCCCCTCTGCAGTATATAGCTTAGAGTCGATGTGGTTATCAAATTACTGGAAAATTAAGAGTTAATTATCATGACCCAACTAATTAACATTTCTAACTGCAACTGTCTTTTCCAAATTACTGTTCTAGGTTTGAAAACATCTTCACACGAACAGCCCGCATGGTACCCTATGAAAGCCTCCACCGGTCCCCCACGCAAGGCTTTCCAGACGCTAGAACACCAGCTCCACTATGTTTGAAGACGACTGAAAATAGGGTCTGATACATGGACACCTCCTAATTTTTAGGGTTCTGATCCTGAACAGACTAATAAAACTTGTTATTGCTGGACATACATATTGCCATTTGAGCCAGCGGATCACTCAAATGGCTAAGTATTTGCAAAATAAAAGTTTATAGCACGTGAAATGGTCAACAGCAAAAGAAAAAGGCTGATAAATCATTCCTTTTTACCCTTGTTTTCTAACCTGCTTGTCAAATATTCACCAGTTCCATCAAACAGTAACCAACAAGGAGCAGGGAATAAAAACAAACAAACAAAAAAGGAGTAAGATGCTTTTCCTGACCTATGTGACAACTCCTAGGATTTGCACAAACATTTTACATGCAAACAGAGAAAGCTTTTCTTTAAAATAAAGCATGCAGAAGATAATCAGATTTAAAAAGGTGTGTCGACTTTAGAGTTGGGTTTTTTTCTTAAATTGGCAAGTAGCTGTCATTTGTAATTGTAACAAAACATCCAAAGGGGTTGGATCAAAAAAAAATTCAGCATTTATCCAATCTACTATTTTTTAAATTGCTTTTACCCAAGTTAAGCATTATTTTTGTCTCTAACAATGTGACAACTGCTAAGCAAACAGGGTACCATGTTTTATAAACCAAAGAAGGGCTATCACACAAGACCACAAGCATTCTTTGCCAGTCAGATACTACTACAGATTCTCTGTATAATTTGACCTTTCAAAATAGAGAAATGATACAATACCACATGATTTCTAAGGAATTAAGTGGTGTAATTCTCATTAAGGTGGTGCCATTAATCCCTGCACAGACTGTACTGAAAATTTACACTCAAATGATATATTTCTAGATATTGGTAGAAATTACAGTTCTCTAGAACCAGATTATAATTACATAGGATTGCAAATTGTACGTTTGTCAGTTCCTCAAAACAAAATGGATAGCAAAACCTGCAATTCTCATGGCCGTTTTCATGCTAAATACAGATACTGAGAACACTGCAGTTCATTTACCAATTAAGACAAAAATGGTTTCCCTTGTCTTTTTCTTCTATTTTCTCTAAGATTCAGGCACATTATCTAACCACAGAAAGACAAAGATAAGTTAATTGGCCAGAAATAATCTAGGAAAAATCTATTGACTCTACTTACTGCACAGAATAGATAAACTCTCCTTTTTAAAACAGAATTCAGATGCACAGAAGATTTGGTATCACTGGGATTGGGGGGTTTATTTCTTATGCCTTCCTTTTTTTTTTTTTTTAAGAAAGGATGAACGATCGTCGACACTGAATTTCAACCTTTGAATTCAACCCATGGCGCTTAAACAAATCCTCAATACTCAGTTATATTGTGAGAAGTGCTGTTTTCTATGTGCTTACAACTTGCCAAAAATACCTTCAAGTTAGAAAGAATAACCAGAGGCTAGATTTTTGTAAATGCCACTTTCCACGTATTTAGAAAAAGTGCAAATTGTTTCCCATGCCGAATGTTTTAATAATAAAAGAAGCCTGTACAAACCCATCTCCAGTTCTCATTTCAAAGCCAGCGCAGCTTTAGAGAGGTATCACGGAGGAGAGCCGCGCTCTTTGCTGCAGATCTGTTTAAGTGGGACAGAAACAGGTCCCCAGGTAATTCAAAATGCTACACGTCTTGGATCTTGCGCTTTCCATTTTCCAACCAAAAAAACCCAAGCAGAGTTTAATTTGCCCCAGGGTGCCTTTTAAAAAGCCTACAGATAAACCACCTTTGGTTTTGTGTAACTAAAGAGATCACAGCTGAAGCAGATCGCACTGCCTGCCCAAGAAAGGTTGTGTTGACAAGCAGCGCGGGACAGTGTATGGGCACCTCTTGCGGATACAAAAAGCACAGTACAACGCACAAATCTCTCTGCAGGGGGCTGGCTGAAGGCTGTGCTCAACCTGTCGCAAAGCAAGGGCTGGAAGAACAAGGCATAAACGGTTTTTTATTGAACAAAGAGTTGTTCAGGTGCTGTGACACCAGTAGCAAACTGTCACAGGAAAGGGCTTTTCACCACCCTTTTCATATTAATTTTTTTTTTTAATACGTGGCCGAAGTTGCCATTTTAACGATTCCACTCCAGCTGCTAGCGTGCCTGTTGGCAACAGCCCTAGCAAAAGCCATCTCCACCGGGGGCTGAAGCCCCACGTACAGCCTTGTCAATAGACTCACTTCTAAGCCTGCTAGTTCCCTCCTGTGAAAGTTTCAAGTAAAATGTGGGTAAAACATGAAGAGAAACGTGGGATTATCAGACTGGTTGCTGATTTTCTAGAACAGGCAGCAAATCACACCGTGCAAGTGAAATCAAATTCAGAACATTTAGGTCTTTGTCAGAGAAGTATTTTAAGTCTCCATCTCTGCCTCACATGAAACATGTACATTAATGATACCTTTTGCATAAGAGTACAAGACAGAAAGCGGTGAGCACGTGTATCTCTGGACGTTTCAAGAAGAATTCTCACTCACAGTGGTTCTGTAGTAAAAATTGACCGGAGCACTCAAATTTCAACTTTCTTCGCTGACAATTCAGTATCTGCATAACAAGGGGGGTTTGCCTGGTGTCTGAAGGAAGAACGACTTAGGTGTCCATAGCATCATAGGATCGTTTCAGTGAAAACAGCTTTAAGATCACCGAGTCCAACCGTTACCCTAACACTGCCAAGTCCACCGCTAAACCATGTCCCTAAGCACCACATCTACACAGTTTTTAAATCCCTCCAGGGACGGTGACTCAAGCACTTCCCTGGGCACCTGTCCCAGTGCTTGTTAATAATGTCTTTATTTTTCTTCCGTTGACTAATTTCAACTAAAGTTAAAGAGGGTAAAGTTCTTCTAAGTCCAACAGATTTCACGATGGAAGTGGTGGCTAGGCAGAGGCAAAGACCTTAAACAGCCTCTCTTTGGAGAGGAAGGTTTCAGACTCAGCTCAATAATATTATTAATGAGGATCCACACAGGGACACATTATGAATGACAGCAATAGGAATTCTGGCTTCTAAAGCTGTGCTGATCCTAGGATCACCTCTTACAGGTATATGCAGAAGATCCCTTCCAACCCAACACACTGTGGAGCAAGTTTACTGGGTTCATTTTTTCTTGTCTATGTATGCACAGTTCTTACGATCTTAATTTGGATTTCTTATAAACAGACAAGCAGAAATACAAAAGAAATAAAGAGCACAATCTGATTTAGAGGCAATAAGGATGGAAGTAGAAGATAAAGCAAATGTAATTCTTTCTCTGATCTCGCTACTGAGTTTTCATGCTGGAAAAGCCACACTTGTGCGGCATTACAGGGCTAACGCACCTCCGCAACACCTCCCGCACGAAGTGCAGCACGTGAGGGCCAGAGGCAAGTCGGGCAGTGCGCTACAGCACTGCGTCCCGGAGCGCCCAGACCACCGAGGGACCTCTCACGCCGAGCGCTCCAGCCGTGGCCAATCCATGCATCGCCAGGTGTGTCCCAGGAAAAGGAGACAACAGTAGGAATAACGAGCAATCACACCTAACTCTCAGAGGAAGCTGTATCAGGCAAAGCTGGAGACCCCTTTTAACTGTATCAGATGTAATGAAACCATTTCTGGCACCGCGGGAACGTATTTCCAAACGCATTTGAGTAAGGCAGAAAGTATCATTTTAGCTATTGGACCATTAAAAAAAAAAAAAGAGTGAAAATAAGCTCTCCCTTTGGGTCTAATCAACACTCACATGCCAGCAGATGTTTTTCTGCTCTTCTCAGATAAATACATATGACTGTACCTTCCAGTTTCTTCATTGAACGCTAATTGCCCACTGCACAAAATGTCTAATTGCTGCAGCACGTGATCACTGTTATTTGCACATTTTTCATCATTCATATTCCAACGCGCAACCCATGAGTTTGTTTATTGCAGGATATCAGGTTGTGAGGGTTGGCAATCAGAGACTGCTCGTCCATGTCGCTGCGTGTGCTTGCAAGCCATGCTGCTCCTCGTGGAACACATCTGCTCTCCCTTGCTCCTGCATGCTAACAGAAGGACCTCTGCTTGCATCTGCGGTCTACTTTAGAATGACTTTTGATGACAATTCCTGGGTGGGAGCACAGACCTGAAATCTTGATCAAATATTTATCTGCTTTATGATTATTAAAAGATTTAATTTAAGAAGAGGTGGAAGACTCTAAGGAAATATTGCCACTGACTTACCGACAAATTTAAGACAACGCATATTATGTCCGGGCACTCTCACGGCAGCACGTACACTATCCTCCCCAAAACTGACACCAGCCGTTTGACTGTGTGCTACAGACCAAATTTCCAGATCCAAAGGACCCACACAAAAAGGGAAAGAACCATAGAAACAAGCTGAGTAAGTTTCCTTAAATATTGGGTATTTTGTGATGTAAAAAGAAAACAAGTATCTTTCATTTCACAAAGTAAATAACTTAGGGAATTATTAATAGTGCATCAATCGTTAGTTATAGACCTGTTCTAATTGAGTGAAAATAAAAAATACAGAAACCATTTTGATGAAAAATTAGCAACAATATAGAAGTCATCGAGTGCAAAATGAAAAGCAAAATCACATACACCACCATGCTTCTATGCACTATTTATCACAATACGCGGTCACGTTTGGCATTGTTAATCCAAGTCCACAGTAAGTGCAATATTGCAGCGCTGGCTGTGAACTAAAACCCCTTGGGTGGAATTTTCACCCCAATGCACAGAGAGCTCCTTTGAGGACTCCTCACGCTGTCAATTGGGGGTATTTACAATTCATCATGCAATGCAGTGAAAACTTCTATGCCTCAAATGTATCTTACGTTTTCCTTCAGAATAAGCTTTTCCCGATGAGAATGAGCTGTCCTTGCCAAAGAACACACAAAAACTGCAACGTGTTATATGCTGTTTGTCATTTTGACCAGGCAGCACAATAGCCATTCTTCTCCCTTCTCTCTCCACCACAATAATATTTTCAACAGAAGCTTCAGATTTTCAAAGAGGCTCACAATTAGCAAACAACCTGAGCAGAGAAGCAGAGTGACCCTGAGCACCCTTGGAAATCCAGCCACAGACTCTTCAAGGCTCCTTGTGCAGCATTACATTCCATCCCTTGAAAGGCTTATACCAGCCTGAAGCTATTCTGCAGGCGTTCTTAAACCTTTTGTTTCAAAATCTGTATTAATGAAATGCAACAACCAATAAACTTAAAGTCCCAGAACTCAATAGTTATTTCCAGCAAGCTCCTAGTTGCCTTTACGATCACCTTCAATTTTTGTTACGGCTTATATTACGTGGTACCAGTTCAATGAAATGATGGCTCTCAGAAATTATAATTTATTGTAAGCAAAATTAATTTTCTAAACCCTAAAATCTTTCATACCAAGTCAAGAGTTCACTCGATTCTTTTGCCAGAAGTCTTTATAAAAGAATATCAATTTATCAAATCCAAATCTTGTAAATTCAGTAACCTCCAGAGGTTCAGGATAAAATTTCAGGGCAGCGGAGCCCAGACCAACAAATAATCTGAAAGTCCAGCACTCACCTGAGGTATTAGAAATACCTTCCTAAGGAGTACAACACCCAGGGCAGAGACCTGAACACTTGAACTTGCATATCCCACTTTCCAGGCTATGCAAACATCATTTCACATTTTTTCCAGCAGAATAATCTGGAAATCATTCTGACACAGGGTTGGAAAACTTTTTTTTCCTTTCAATGTTACTTAGAACAACCTCTATTTCACAAAGCCTCAAGCATATAGCTTTAAATGAATAAATAACAGAAGGTGCCTGAGAATCAGAACTGGCACAATGAAGGGAAGGAAGGAAGGAGGGATGGAGGAACGAAGGAAGGAAGGAGCGAAGGAAGGAAGGACCTTTCATTTGAC
Organism: Psophia crepitans; assembly: GCA_013399095.1. Taxonomy (NCBI): domain Eukaryota; kingdom Metazoa; phylum Chordata; class Aves; order Gruiformes; family Psophiidae; genus Psophia; species Psophia crepitans. The sequence goes on along the minus strand of VWZZ01007653.1, from coordinate 36,207 downwards.
TTCAATTTCTCCCGTGATGGTTTCTCTTGAACTTTAAAATCTGTGAGTGATATTCAAGCCCCCAAGGAAATAATTAACTATTTTTCAAGCTGCATCATTAGTGCCAGAAAACTGCACTATCTCATTATCTGAAGTAGCTAACATTTAAAAAGCACCTTCCAGGATGCCTTGAAATTCTAGCAATGTCATGATCTTTTTGCACTGATATGATGGCCCAGTTTCTCTGGGAATTAATATAGTATTCCATAATTAATATATCTGTCATATCCAAGAAGAATTATCTTAGTATTCTGAAAAGCCAGAGCCTAGATTAGATCACTCATAGATGGCTAGTGCTCTTCAGAGCCAAAAAAAACCCAAAACAAAAAAAACCAAACCAACAAACCAACGTTCTCAGTTTAGACCAAATAATGAATTTCAAACGAAAAGTTACATTCACATTGTGACCTGTGCTGTGATAGACACCCCGGTAGCTGCCAACCAGCTAACACATATCCTGGAAACAATTTAACTGTGGTAATCCACAGCTTCTCACAGACCAAACTGCATCGTTCCTCAAAGGAGTAAAACACTCCTGCATTTTGATGCTGCTGCACAACTTTCAGTGTCCGTGTGAGCTCATATGCAGCTCGCCCAAGTGTCCCTACTGCACTGCAGTATGCAGTATGGACATACCACAGAGATCAAATACAGAAGGAAAAGAATTTAACCAATTCAACACCAAACAAAGCTACAGGCTCCTCTGCATCTCCACCGTTGCACGGATTTAACCATAGGCCATACGCAGAGGCACTGGAGCTCCACCTTAAAGGCAGGCAATAAAACAAAGCTAGTGTTATTCTAGGACAATCACAAAAACTTTCTCTAAAACCTTGTACTTCAGTTTTTAAATCTGCTGCAATTGCCACTGAAGTGATTTAGAATTCAGCAACTTGGAAAAATCAATTATCAAACTGTGACGTCATGGTACGTAGAGACATCTTTAATGCTATTTAACGTTGCTCTACAGCTGCAATGTCCCAAAAGATGCATTATTTATCCACGTAACTAACCTAAAGTTTTAGGTAGGCATGGAAGAGTTCATACAATCCCTACGTCTGCAAAAGACTGTTTCATGGAAATTCACGCTCCTGGCTTGAGTCTTGGGATTTACATCTGCCAAAAATAGCGGGAAGCATTCCAAGGTACAGTGAGTCTTGGTCTTTCATTTGCCACTCAGCCTGACCTGAACAGTTAGTCTAAGTCGTTGTCTGGACAAGTTATCTATTCTTTAATTTCTACAATATATCCAATAATTTCCTCAAACTTTCACTAGTGAGAATAGTTGCAACATAACGCAATGTGGGGTGTTGGTTTTTGTTACTGCAGACAAGTGCAGATGCTGCCGTAGTGGTATCAGTTAGCAGCAACCTGCTCTGGAAGAAAGAGAAACTCACCTTACGCTTCTTGCTGTGGCACAGGTACCACGAGTGGAAAAACCTCGCCTTTAACTTTATTCATTTTGCTTTCAAACTGATACCAAATCTGAAAGACAGACCCTGTTTTGATCCCCTCCCGAAACACGGATCAAATACCGACGTATCTGTATTTCATTTGCAGATACAATTTCCAACTTAGTCATCATTTGAAGTTAATCAAGGAATTTCATCATCTTGTAATTTCTCACCTGCAGGTGGTTAGAACTGTGATTACAATTAAAATTACCATTATGAACTTCATGCTGTGGTTTCATTACCTGTGTCAAATGAGTTATATTAATTACGAATTATGATATTCACAGACTTGCGTTAACATACCTCTCAACAGGAACCATGAGGTTTCCACTGAAATCTGCAATTCAAGACTTAATTTTGGTAAACATCTGAGAACTCAACCTAAAACTCAATTTGATGAAAGAATGACTCGAGCACTTGTGTTGTCAGAGAGCAAGATAAGTACGTCACTCACAAAGTCGCTCGCACATTCATATTAAGGTATTAGGATGGCTTGCCATTATCTGCTCAGCTAAAAGATGAGCTCAGAGAAGGTCGTGGAGCCCATCCAATTCCCTTCAAGTCAACAGGAAGGCTCTGTGACTGCTTCCTGCGAGCAACCACATGACTACACGCGAGGCAGAAGGTGGTGGTAGACACCACAGCATCCCTACCTCCAGGTGTAAGGGTACCATCCTGACTACGCAGAACCAGCATCCAAGATCTGCAGAGTTCTTGTGCTGGCAGGAGCAGTTACTGTCTTTTGCTGTCTGAGGCCCTACTGCGTTTCACCAAAGGAAGTGCTTTAAATTGGGTCACTTCTTCCCTTTGAGGATAAATAATAGATAAATCGGTAATCTCTCAACTTATTAGCAATCTAAAAGTATGAAAGCTACTTCTGCTGTAATCACTGGAAGGGAAAGTAAAGGTATATTTTAGCTTATTAATGTAAAAAGAAAATACAAATACATCTAGTAAATAACTTAACTACAGAGCAAACTGAGCATTTAAAGGCCTTCCCAGATGTCACAAAGCTACACGAGGTAGACAAACGATGTAGATTCAGTAGACAACCTGCAATACATCCACGGCTACTGAGCATGTATAAAGCAAAAAAAGCCACATTACCATCAAGTACGAGATAAAACAAGCTGGTGTAATACAACTATGTCAGCAAAAAAAATAGATGTTTTAATCTTTTATCACGTGTACTCGTCCTGTTCCAAGATAATTACTCCAATGTTTCCACCCTCTCCCATAAGTTACCTCTGCACGCTCCATACACCCTTCCCTGGGAGCATATTTCCTTACCTGGTTCAGTCACTGTACTGGGTCTGGCTGAGACGGAGTGAACTTTCCCCACAGCAGCCCTCACGGGGCTGTGCTGTGTACTGATAGATAGTGAGGTGTTGATAACACACCAGAGTTTTGGCTGCTGCTGGGCAAGGCTCTGACAACACCAAGGATGTCTCTCCTCATCCCCCTCAGCAGCAGCAGGCTGAAGGAGGCAAGATCTTGGGGGAGGACACGGGCAGGACAGCTGACCCAAACTGATTCCATACCGAATGATGTCTGTTCAGCAATAAAAAAAATAAAAAATAATTTTTAAAAAAAAAGCTAAGAGAAAGGAGTAGGAATGGAAGGGCATTCATTTTTTTTTTTTACAACATTTGTCTTCCGGGGCAACTGCTATGCGTACTGAAGCCCTGCTTCCCAGGAAGTGGCCAGGCATCGCCTGCTGATGGGAAGCAGAGAATAAATCTTTTGGTTTCCCTTTGCTTCTGCACACAGCCTTTTGCTTTTGCTTTATTAAACTGCCTTTATCTTGACCCATGAGGTTTTTTCCATCTTTCTTTTCTCCTCGCCCTGTCCAGCTGAAGAGGGGAGTGATAGAGCAGCTTGGTGGGCACCAAGTGACCGCCAAGGTCAACTCACCACAGTCACTATCCCCTTCCTATCCCTTTTTTTTTTTTTTAAGAACAGGAGAGTCAGAAGAAGCTGATGATCATATGCCTGTAACAAAAATGAAAGCAACAAGCAGTATGCCAACAATCCCTCATCTTTCTGCTTCTATTCTGTGCCTTTGTTTTGTACATATCTTCTAAACTGAAAATGCTTCAGACTGAAGGCTGCCTTGCTGTATATGGGCATACCATCAGCACAATACAAATCATCACAGAGCCCACAGAGGTGTTCTGTTCTCAGCCGAGACTCCTCAGAAGTTGCTGGTATCGTGCCGCCACTATGTCGTGATAAAAGAGACTGCAGAACTGCGAGAGAACAGTTCTTCAGTGCCCCACCAGCCCTCATTTGCGTGACAGGCTGTCACCAAGAAGGGTATCTCCTAATCCCGGTTACTGGCCTTCATATACTGCAGTCACAAAAGCTTCAGGAACAGGTGAGATATAAAATAAACACTGATTTTAATATCCATGCTTAAAGCAGTAATCTCTGAATGATCTGCTGCAAATACTGAAATTAATTCTTGATAACATGGAAAAAAGTTCCTCTCAAAAAACTCCAAACAGTACTAACTACTTTAGTAATACGATGGAATGGATTTATTTGAAAGTTGCAAACAAAATACAAGTTAAAGAGCAAACATTTACAGAGAAAGATACCATATGGCTGGCAAGACAGAATCCTATTTTCATGAATCATCTCAAAGTGGGGAAAAGAGAAGAAAGCAAAAAAAGAGGAAATGAGATCAAGATGTAGGGACAAATGGCAAAAAGAAATCTGTTCATCAAGAGAAAGAACAGAAAAGTGTGAATTAGAAAACGAGTTGTTAATATGAGGGGAAGAGATACAAGGAGGACGTGCAAAAAGAACCCAGCTCTCTAGAATGACAACTTTTAGCTGCTAACAAAAAGCACCACCTTGCAGAAAGGCTGCTGCTTGCATGTCTCAATGGATGCGCCTTTACGGAAAATCCAAAACCCCTCAGGCACGGGACGACTCAGGGAACTGCAGGAGGAGACGTACATTTCATAGCCACTTTCTGGCTGTGGCCCAAATCTGGCACTGATGGACTGCAAGCCGTTGTCATCGCCAGAAACCTGCAAGCGACCGTCGCTACCAGGAACCCACCGACCTACGATGAAATGAGTTTTAGTCTCGACCTCGATCCTGCAAAGGTGGTCGGGGGGTCACAACACTACAGGGCGGTGCAGCCACTGATCTGTCATGCAGCCCAAAGCGCACCCTGCAAGAGGTGGCAAAGCCCCTCTAGCCGCTCGCTTAAACCCACCGCTGGCACGCTGCAAAGCGCAGGACGGCTGGGTTTCACTCCCAGCTCTGCCGCTCATCTCCCGCAAGCCTTGTCCCACTTCCAGTTAAGCCAATTCCCCGCAACTTCCACGGGTCTCTCTTTCCCTCACGGGTAAAACTGAAGCGATACGTTATTTTCCTCGCCTCCTTCTTCTGCCTGGTTGATTCAGGCTATCAGCTTCAGGGTAGCGGTCGCCTCTGACGCCGTGCTTGTACAGCTCCCTAACACCGGTGCCGGGCGGAACAGGACTTTGATCTCAGCTGGAGCCTCTGTGCGCCACAGCGGGAGCACCCCACGCGAGGGCACAGAGCCCCGCTGAGGGAGAGCTCTAACCTAAACGTTTTAAAAGCACCCGACTAGGCTCGTTTTATACATCGCCATACCCTGAGACAAGACAGCGTAATTTAGAGCAGAGGAGACACAGGCTCTTTGTAGCTTTTTCTTTAGAAAAAGCAGCGCTCGTAAATTGCCAGTGCCGTGCCCTACAGCAGGCCGCCCAGGGCCGGCCCGCCTGCGCCGCGATGCGCTCGGTCGCAAAGCGCACCTTGCAGCGGCGTGAGCACCCTGCCTGCGCTGCTGCCTTTAGAAAGCTGAGGCTAGAGGGTAAATAACATACCAATACCTCAAATAAATGCACAGAAGCTAGGGTGGGACACCCCTGGTCTTCAAGCCCGTTCCAGTTTCAGGGCTTGTTTACACATCACACATTCAGAAATCTTCTCATCTGCTCTAATTGCCATGATTCGGGAATTTACAGCGCGGCTCCACAATTTTCATCCAACTGTAATCCTTCGCTTTGCAAATAACTAACTGCAGACTGCTTATAGCTGCGATATTTGAGCACAGCCTTAAAACTTCAGAGCGAACCGATAAAAGCTACAAAAAAAATTGAGCATAGTAAAAAGCGTCACAAATAAAATACTCTGTTATTACCATCATCATGTACATATCAAGGTGTGTTATGCCACCGCAAATGCACGCTGTGCAATCTGCTTCACAGAGCACCCTCCGCGCAAAGTGCCAGACCCCTGCGGCCCCGCTCGGGGTGCCCCGGGCCACGGCAGGTTCACCCGCACGGACCGAGCCTCACTCAGGAGAGCGACACAGCCGCGCCACAGGGAACGCTGGGGACCGGCGGCAAACCTGGTCCTATGTGGGCTGCGCTTTTCGGCCAACAGCGTCTACGTCCTTCTCATTAAACGGGTTAGATGGTGTTATGAACGCTCCTTGGTAAGTTACAGCATTAGGATTTATTGTTAAAGCAGCAGGTGAAGATGTAAGAACAAATAATGATGATAATAGGGACTAGAACTTGACTGAGTGTGTATGAACTTCTATCTCAGCAACAGTTTCCTTTAACTGCAGTTACGCAGTACAAGGAATGTCCTCGCTTATTCAAGACGCACCAGCATAAAATGAAAATGAATACGTCAATTTCAGAAATTCTATAAATTAAAAATGAGTTCAGGAAAAAGACATGAAACCAAAACCTATTTTTGAATAAAAAAAAAAATATTAATTCCTGTGAATCTGTAATGATCACCAGGTGTTTCTGCTTTGTATTTTCTACTGCAAACTGCTAAAGGACACCAAAGGAAAACCCCACTGTGCTTAGGAACGTAATTCCTTAAGAAGCTACATCTTACTCTTCACTGCCATCAGGAATCCCCCTGGGGCTGGGGACAGCTACATGCACTGCAACCGATTTATTACCTCAAGCCTAAACTACTTTGATCCTTTATAATAAAGGATGGAAATGTTGGTAAAAATGGGTTCCATTTAAAAAAAAAATTCCTAGCTTGTTGTACCTGCTACGTAGCTTCGTATGAGTAAGCACTTAATCATACGCTTGGATTTCTATCTACGAAACAGTCTCATGAAAGTAAATGCAAAATATTTACCTTTTTAAAAATAATTTCCTCAACTGCATTTGATAACATTAGCGAACTCAAATCCCTTCCCCCTATGACTGTTAGTGTTTCAAAAGCAGAATACGTAAGAGAAGACAAAAAAGACATTAAGGACAAAATGCCAAAATTGCGAATTCACGAATAATATGAAACTTTTATCCGCCTCGGCATGAAAAAGCTAGCACTGACACTGACAGAATTGCCTGCTATTTTTTGTTAACTCACTCAAAGTGTTCTCAGCATCTCAAAACTGCAAGTATAATCTGTTGTGTGAGTTTTGGACATGCAGGTGGATCGCTTAATGAGCTGTGTGCGACACATGCAGAACTGATTCCCTCCGCTCGTTTCACTTGTAAGGAGAAATATGACATTTCACTGAAGAAAAACCCACTTCTCTGCTTGGATTAATTCAGGTATACAGCTGCAGGTACGTTTGATTGCTAGGAGGAACAGCATAGGGTCTAGGAGCCATGCTACCATCTCAAAGTCCGTGCCAAAGTTGAAACAGCCTTGCCAAGCTCAGAGAAGGGCTTGCAGCGTTTTCCAGCACACTGTACGTCAGCGAGGCTCGGGCTACGTCCCATACGTCCTCACATACTTCAGCATGTCCAGCAGCCTGTGTCCTGTCCCCCACGCCCGCAGCAGTGACATTGCTGGCTGTTACACGCCACCCAGGCCATACAGAAGGTGGGGAACAGGCCTCCAAGCTTTGACAGTCGGTAACCACAGCTCCCATTGCAGCAAGCAAGGATCTGAAGCAAGGGAGTAGATAAGCATAGGGCATTTTGCTCTCAGAGAGAAGATGAGCTATTCCAAGGGGTGCACATCAGCCCTCTCCTCCTGTATCTCACTCCTACAAAATGGTACTTTCACCTAATTTACTAATACAGTGATTTCACGTGTAATCTCAGTCATGTACGTGTTCAGAAACTATTGCTTCCCGGGTGTGTTTAGGGGATCCTGGAGCATGCTTTAAACAAGCAAGCTCAATCAGATTTGCAAGGGTATACCTCTAGCTCAGGAATTAGCTCCCAAGGCTGAAAAATAAATTAGCTTCTTGGGAGAACTCTATGTTAGAAGCCTAAACAAAGACACTTCAGAGCAGAAGCGTCTGCCTTCTGGTTTGGGGCAGTCCGCAGCAGTTTCTGGCCATAAACATACAGTTAACACTCAAGAACAATATTACATTAGAAGTGACATGAGTATCATCAGACCTGTGTTTCTCTGAAGATCTCCTGCTCTGCCTACCTTTGGACTGCACTGAGCAGAAACAGATGTTCTGTTTCCTTCTTCAGGCCCACCGCTACAAAACCCCTCCACAAACTTTTGGCACTGGCTCCTGCAGAGCCTTGTGTACAGCAAGGGAACGGAGAAACAGCTCCTCTGCTGCCGGGCAGAGCCACCCACAGCTGTTCTCCTGGTATTTTTGCCTTCATTACAAGGCTCCAAATTGCATCAGAATGCATCCGCTAGTCATTTTTTAAGCCTTATTGCCAATTCCTTACATCTTTCCAAAACACATGGTCTGAAAGAGCTGCTGGAGAGAGAGGCGATATTCTTGCGTTCATCATAATCAGATTTCTTTTTTTTTTTTTCCTGATTATTCTATTGATTCGAACTATCACGCAGGCAGGCTAAAGCAGCAGGCTTCCACTTGTGCAGCCACCGGTTTATGGTTTTTTCCCTCTGTATTAAGGAGTGATTTGCTTACGTTTATGTCGCGCTCATTGCGGCACACCGTCACTACAAATATTGTCATTCAGAACGGGGCAAACACCAGCTGACCTGCCGACACAGCTGTCTGTGTTTTAAAACACACTCTGTAAATATTTTGAATTTCATGATTCTCCACAAAAAAAAAGTAGTTTACGTTACTGTATCCACCTTGTTTTATCCACAACCAACCCAACGAAACCAACCCGCTCCGCTGCCTTACCCCGAACACCTTTCTAAAGCGCCCGCAACTTCTTTCTGCTGTAATTCCGATGGGATAAGAGACTTGAGTGAAAACTGAACAAAAACCCACCCCGTAACGCTCACGCCGGCCCCCAGAGCCGCCCCGGGAACGGCCTTCGCACCGCGGCACCGCACAGCCCGCCCCGCCCGCAGCGAAGCCTCCCGGCTCGCCTTCTCCTCGCACCGGCAAGTCGGAAACAGGCCGCTCTATCCCAGCAGCAAACGCTCCCGGCCCCGACACCGGGCGCTCGGGGCAGGCGCGGGAAGGGCTCCGCCGAGCCCACCGCAGCGCTGCGGGCCGAGAGAGGGCAGGGCAGGGCAGGGCGCCCCCCCCTCCGCACG
>VWZZ01007653.1:0-25968 GCA_013399095.1 Psophia crepitans | reverse complement strand
GGCCCCTCGCAGGGCGGCTGAGCCCACCTCTGCTGCCCGGCCGCAGCCCACCGCCCCGGCAGCCCCGCCGGGGAGGGCCCGGCCCAAGGCTGGCTGGGAGCGGAGCCCAGCTCCCGGCGGAGCCCGGCTTTTGCCACCGAAACCTCTTACGAGCCACTGACCGCTCCGCCCGGCAAGGGCAGCTCTAGGGCCACAGCAGAAGTACGGCCCGGTTAAACTGACTGCGTGAACCCCTCCTCCTGAAGAAAGAAGGAATTAGTGAAAGAAAAGGATTGCTGAAAGAAAGGGCCGGGCAGCCTGGCCCCTAGTATCTCAGCAGCTGTGCTGTGGGTAACATCTGTACTGTGCGTGGAGGAGACACTTAAAGAAAAGACTTCAGGAGTTAGCTGAAGTCAGCTTTTCGCACAGAACAGGCGTTGTGGAGTACACCGCTGAAGAGCGAAGTGTGGTACCCACGGCACCCTGGAAAGGCTAAGGTGGGCACCCAAGGGAACCTCTGACCTCCTAAGCTTTCCCCAAATTGCAACCTTGGGCTTCTGCTTGATGGTGTGAACTCATGCAGAAGCAGGGTACGGTGCAGGTTATCCCACTGCAAGGTACTGCAGAATTGGGAGGAAGGATGAAGGGTTAAGGCTGTGGGAAGGTGCACATCTGAGCAGAGCACAAAAAAAAAGTCCACCTGAGAAAACAGGGAGTTTAAATGTAAGTGGCTAGAAACAGTAGAGCAGAACAGCAGAAAAAGAACTTCCATTTTGGTCTTACAGCATAAAACCCAAGGAGGCTATTACAATTTAGCAAATTAAAAGGAGGCTGAAGGCAACGCTTCTTCACGCAACGTAACTGTATGGTAGAGCTCATTACTGAAGAGCATGGCTGGGGCCAGGTAGACAGCAAGAGTCAGCAGAAGATGACACACTTAACAGGTCACGGAAATGTTACTGAATTCTTCACTGTCATAAACTTTTGGGAGGCTATTTTGTTTTAAAGCCAGAAACCAGAATTTAAATATTTTCCAGAAGTTAACACGAGATCTACCTTTAAGGAAGAATTCGTTGACATCCATGTGGATGAGATAATTTGCTGCAGGCACTGGACTTGACAGACCTCCGTTCTAGTCAGGCACAAGCTGGATCTGTGAAAGAACGGGCTTCACCACCACCTGGCGCTGTTATTAGGCCATGAGGAGGCAGCTGCCGGAGAGACATCCCATCTCCTGGTACTAAGCTGCATGCTTTTTAAGCGTGCCCATTTACTGAGGCTTCTGCAGAAGAGAAGAAAGATGAAAACTAGAAGAGTTTCATATCTTCAGAGTCAAAAGCTCTCAAGGCTGGTGATTAGAGTATCTATTTTCAAAAAGCCCCAAGTGTAAAGTCTGATAGATGAGCTAATGCACGCACATCAAAAAGATCCCGCGGAACCTTTGAGTGATATGAACTGTGGAAGTGCTTTACTGTCATTTAAACAGCCCAAGGCTGTGTTTGTGCTAACGAATCCAAAGCATACTGGGTTACTGGACATTCAAAATGGGAGACTGTCTGGGTGCCCTGAAAGATGGGGGAGCACAAATCATAATGTCCATCTGGAGAGACCTGTCACAAAGGAGAAAAAAATATCAGGAAAACTGTATGGGGAGAAGGGAAAAACAGTTCTCTGATATTTTATCTGCTATTGTAGGGTTTACTTGTGCCCCCAACCTCCCCCTCATCCCTTTACCATCTTGAGTCTCTTGTTTTTATACTGCCTCACTCTCCAGCTTTGGGTCCTTCTCACTGGCAAAGGTGTGCCCCCATTTCTGGAGCAGGTGAGCTGAGCAGAAAGGTGAACACCAGCCCTCTGCCCCTGGCAGTGTTAAGAGCAAGGTTACTGCACAGCTCTAACTCTGAGCAAGGTCCCAACTCACCCGTCTCCTATGGATGTTTCTCTGCTTTGTCTACGTGGTGCACAGAGCTAACTCTGAATGACAGGCAAGAGTTAAAGAGAAATCCTTGCTGGGGGGATGGCCAAGGCATTCATTTTGCTGTGTAACAAGCCTCAGGATTGCCCTTGGGGTGCAGATCTGTTCACTGACATTTCTAATAATGTTGAGCAGCTCAGGGCAGACCTGGCTTTTGCAGGTGCCAGTTTCCCCGAGTACTACAACAACAAAAACTAGAAAAAAATACCAGCATGTAACAAATAACCCTTACGTGCAATGATGATTTCTAAGTGCTATCTGTAAATAGAATTGTAAAACGCCATGTTTAATTAGTTTCAGACAGAAAGCTGATGGGCAAGGTAATCTGTTAGAAACACAGTGTTTTAAAGGTTCAATGATGAATAAATGAAACAGAGGGAAAGCACCAATGTAGATGCAAACCTAGCTCCTCCACTGCCAAATATGTCACTCTGAGTACCATCTTCCTCTGTGTACAGCGTGCTAACTTCCCAATTATTCCTATTTTGTCCTCTATGTAAAATAAGTGTTCTACTACTACATTTTTTTGATTGAGATGATGAATAATACAACACAACTATATCTAACAGTTGAAAACACCTGCATTTGCAGCTAAAAGCCTCCTGGCAATGTGGGTAGACAGCAAGACATCAAAGCAGGAGGACTCTCTTGAAAGGGAGCTGGGAGAACCTAAGCAAGCAGTAAAATAAAGAACCGATGTAAGCTCCTTCCCAAATGTATAGATTAGTAACTTTTAAAAGTCTGATTTTCCCATGATGGGGGAATTAATTTCTTATAATTTAGCCCATGAAAAAAATAGTAGTAAATGTGTGTACTGATTTGAAAAAGTGTCCAAAGTATCTTTTATAGAGAGGTTTTTATCTATCTATATTCCTGTTGTTCCTCTTCCTAGAGCCACTGTTGCTTCTGCACTAGCAAGCACAGCACCGCCTGTTGTGTGGCTTAGAAGGTTTGCTATGCCTCGTAGCTGCTGTAGGAGGCTCAGGAAATGTATTAGGTCCCTGTCTCATCTGCCTTTTTAGCTGACCTGAAAGAAGGCTGATTTCAGAAAAAGGAAAACTATAGTAATGAACACCACAGATTTTATTTGCGGACCCATCCGCAAGGTTTTATGCTGTGGTGGAACACATGCCCTACCTCACAGTTCCTAACCCATTCATCCAGGAGACTAATTCCATCTTTACTTTTTAGGTCTTTCAAAAGGGCAAAAGCTGCCAGTTCATTGTCTCTGCATCAGCTCAAGCATAGTGCAGAAAACACTTCTATCTGGCATTTGAAATCTTGTAATAGCACAAACAGGACAGATTTGGCATAAACATGGAAGGATTGTGGCTTTTCCTTTATTGGCTTGGACATTTCTAATTTTAAGCTCCAAATGACAAGGAATAGGGATGTGTTTGTGCTGGAATAACTACAGAAGTGGTTGTGCTTAGATTTTTCCATTCGAATATATGTAAAATCAAGCTACCATATCTGAACTAAAACCATGCCAAATAAAACTTATCTGCATTCATTACAAACATAGAGTTCCTAACAAAGTTCGTGAACTTGTCTGTATAAAGCTCAGAGCAGTTGTGAGCATGTCTAGGGTATTTTGGCTGTTTATTTGTTGTTTGTTTGAAAAAATCAAACTGTGCAACTAACCAGGGCCAGATGCAAAAGCTGAGGTGTTGTATAATGAGCTGAAATTCAGCAAGTTCAGTGAATTGCTTCCCAAGCAGTGAGTTCTGGAATGTGTTGAAACAAATTCAGAATAAACTCCAGGGATGATAGTAAGGGCATTAAAACTGTCACAAAACAAAAAGAAGAAAATGCACACAAAAAGCAAATAAAATCGGAGTCCTGAATGGTATTTTTTACCCATAGACGCTTCAGTAATACCACAGACATGATGGAGAGAATTCTGCTCTTTGTTGTGGGCTTTGGATGAGGCTTAGTGCCAAGTTCACTGTGCTTGTGCCTTAAACAGGAAGAAGCCCAGGTTAAATCATCTTTCCTCAGTAAGAAGAAAAAGGCATTTTCTTTGACATCCCAATTTCAACTGTAACAAGAAAATTTTATGGTAAAGGTGAACAATTTGGAGATGAAACTCTGGGAAGGAAACAAATTGGTATACGAAAGATTTATTGCAGCCTTTACATGGTTGATCCTCTCCATCTCTCCATGAAAGCTTACTTTTCCTTACTGCATTTCATCTATTCTTATTCCAATAAGTACATTTCTGTTTCTTTTTTTGTGAGGCTGTGAAATACCGATCGGTAACACACTGAAATAAAATCTATTCTGCAGTAGCAGAATAGAGTTCCCTTGCCACCCAGAGTGGTTTTTCACTTTAGTCACTTCAGTTTGAACTTGCCTAGCTCCACTAAGATCCTGTATCAATTTTTTTTACAATTAATATCAAGCTGACACCTACATCTGCATATTCCTATAAAATAAGTAAGTATGAAAAAATGTTAACTTCTGAGGAGCGAAAGTTGTTAAAGTCTCTTTGCCAGTACTAGAAATCAAACCTTGTACACCACCATCCCGGTGTTTACCACTGGTGGCCTGCTTTCCACACCTGCTAAATATGTTTTTAGTTCAGTTTGATAGCAGATCCTGTGACAACACTGAGCGTCTCAAGATCTTGCACAGGATATATCCAATGCTCCGATTCTCCACTGTCAGTAATAACCTGTTACTAAGGTGAAAACGTCTCTTACACAGCGACAGACTAACCTACATGACTGCTGCACATAAAGTCACTGCAACTTGAGTAAGAATCTAGTACAGTCATAGAATCTTTAAGGTTGGCAAAGACCTCTAAGATCATCAAGTTGGCCAACCCAACACCACTGTGCCTACTAAACCATGTCCCGACGTGCCACATCTACACAGTTTTTTAACACCTCCAGGGACGGTGACTCCACCACCTCTATGGGGAGCCTGTTCCAAGGCCTGACCACTCTTTCAGTGAAGAAATTTTCCCTAATATACAATCTAAACCTCCCCTGGAGCAATTAGAGGCTGTCTTAATCATAATTAGAGCTCCCATCATCTTTGGAATTGCTGTCCTGTTGAACATTCGTCTAAATCCAGTGGGACTGCTAGAAGTGGATTCTGCTATATATTCCCTTCAGACTCTCCTTTTTACTGCCCTCTAACATTAGTCCTACATCCTGATACACAAAATGGTTGTTCACAAAGGATGAATTTTCCTGACAGTACTTAAATACAAAATTGGATAATCCTATCCCATCTCAGCATACTATTTCACATAGGTTTTACTTTTAAAGGTTTCTTTTCCCTTTGAAGGGAAATTAAACCAAATTTTACACAGTAATTTTGCTCTCATCCCTTGCACTGATGCTTTTTGAACTTTTCTGAAGCATTCACCTATTTACATGTCACTCAAAGCAGCTAGAATACCAAATCAAAAGACTCACCCGCTCAAAGTACGTGTCTGTCTCCTATAAATTCATAGCAAACCAAATGCCAGTTTCCTGCCCATGAAAATCATAAGTCACTTTTTGTTTGGTTTTTTTCCCTTCTAAAAATCAAAGGTAATTTTCAGTTCCGACTCCTCTTTTTTTCACAGAATCACAAGATGGATGGCAACAGAATGTGTCTCTGGAGATCATCTCGTCCAACCCCTCTGCCTAGAGTCACACCAGGTTTCTCAGAGCTGTGTTCAGGCAAGTTTTGATTATCTCTGAGAACGGAGACACTGCAACTTCTCTGGGCAGCCTGTGCTGCTGTTTGACCAGCCTCACAGTCAAAAAGTGCTGTCTTACATCTAAATGGAATTGCCTGTAATTCAATTTGTGCCTGTTACTCATTTTGTTCCTCTGAGCTAAGGTGCATCATTTTGCACTCAACCAGCAAGAGGGGAACACTGTGCATCTCCCTTTGTCCTCCTGGCAAGTCCAGAGGACCCTGCAGTGTCCTTTCAGCACAAAACCAAGCTCTTCCACCTCAGCCTGGGAGAGCCATGCTGAAATTCTCGTAAGCTGTTAGCAAACGGTAGCATGTCTTAACTTGCTCAAAGGATAAACCCCAAATTGTTTCTTCACGTTAAATAGTCTTTCCTGTGCAGTATGTGAGTAGGCAACTGTACGTACTACTGCAAAGCCTCAGGATTACTCTGAAGCTAAGTACACCCTTCGTAACTGTTCTGTAAAAGCATGCATAGGCATTACTTCCAGCTAATGTAAAAATAATGAAAAAAAAAATCCATTGAAATTAAGATCTAAAACTGTCTACCCCAGGTGAGGATATAGTTTTAAATGTTAGTGCTTAGCTATTGTGGAGCTAAACAAAAAACCAAACAAAATCCCATCTAATCTCAGAGATGTTTTCAACACACAGATGCTTCAGACTCAGACATGACTTATCTCCCCTTAAAAGCTGTTCACTTCACCTGACAATGAGCCAGAAAATTGAAATGCTCCTAGCAGATATCGTAAGTAGAACCAGAAATGCTTTGCCATAGGTTTGGAACATCATGGTAATGACCTTCTCATTTTATACCCTCTAGATTTCTTCTTCCATCAAACATGATTACTCAAAGAAGTTGGTTTATTTAAAAAAAAAAAAAAAAGCGACAGGTTTTGAAAGAATTAATGTTCCATTACACTTTAGCACAGAGTTGCAATCAAGTTAAAATGAGGTTGAGTTCACTGTACAGGGAAAAAAGAGTTGAATGGTTTTGTCTGGAGTCAAAGCAGCTAGAAAAATAGGGAACTCACTTCAGAATAGCTGAGCATTTTTACAACTAGAAAACATTCAAAGTAGTCAGATGATATTTGAAACTGAATAGTGTCAAGTTATTATTTTAATTTGCTTGCTTCAAAATGGCCTAGCTAGTAAACTTTTTCAAAAGCAGCAGGAATAAGTATTTAAATTATAGGTTTTCTGCTCTCTTTCCAATAGAATGGGTTAAATATATTTGAGCTTGCAATGGAAACACCTGATTTTCCTTCAGAATTTATGCAGCTTAACTTACTGCAACCATCTGCACTTCTGGCCAATATATGACACTATTTGGAATATGACTGCTTTGCATCACCTTTCTAATGCAATAAAACACCCCATTCACACTAGGGATGATAAATTATGGCAAGAGCTAGATTACTTAGTTTGCCTACAGCTCAAGTCTCTGGATAAGCTAGGAATTGATCAGCCGATCTCCGCTGAAACATCTGTCTATAGTGCATACAAATTATATCCTGGGTATCGCGTGCCAAGCGCTTTCTGAGTCCTCTATATTTGCCAGCACAAGGACAGGATGAGAGTGCATTGCTTACTCAGTGTTTCCCTGAGTTACAATCTAATGCGACTTGTAATAATTTCAAATATACAGACACACAAAATTGACTTAAGCAGCTGGCTGAGAATTTCTGTTTGCAAGAACTGTTAATGGTATTGATTTCACCACAACGGTTTTTTTCACTTTACCTCAATAGATCACTGAAGCTGCAGCCGAATAGTTCAACGTAAGCTAGATGTGAGGCACTGTGTTCAATAACCTGACCCAGCCTAAAGAGACTTTTTTGTTATGTGTTAGCACATTCTTACAAAATGTTTTAGTTCCCTGTTTACCAGGTTCTCGGTGATTTGGCTGTCAAGAGTTAGAATCATAGAATCATTAAGGTTGAAAGAGACCTCAAGGATCATCTAGTCCAACTGTGCCCCCCCCACCTATTACCCACTAAACCACGTCCTTCAGTACCACGTCTAACCTTTCCTTAAACACCCGCAGGGACAGTGACTCCACCACCTCCATGGGCAACCTGTTCCAATGCCCAACCACCCTTTCCCAGAAGAAATTTCTCCTCATCTCCAACCTGAACCTCCCCTGGCACAACTTGCAGCCGTTCCCCCTAGTCCTGTCACTAGTTATCTGCGAGAAGAGGCCGACCTCCAGCTCGCCACAACTCCCTTTCAGGTAGTTGTAGAGGGCAATAAGGTCTGCCCTGAGCCTCCTCTTCTCCAGACTAAACAAGCCCAGTTCCTTCAGCCGCTCCTCATAAGACCTGTGCTCCAGCCCCTTCACCAGTTTCGTTGCCCTTCTCTGGACACGCTCCAGGGCCTCGATGTCTTTCTTGTGGTGAGGGGCCCAAAACTGGACACAGTACTCGAGGTGCGGCCTCACCAGGGCTGAGTACAGGGGGACGATCACCTCCCTGCTCCTGCTGGCTACACTATTCCTGATACAGGCCAGGATGCCGTTGGCCTTCTTGGCCACCTGGGCACACTGCCGGCTCATGTCCAGGCGAGCATCAATCAACACCCCCAGGTCCTTTTCCTCTGTAGAGCTTTCCAGCCACTCTGCCCCAAGCCTTTAGCGCTACCTGGGGTTGTTGTGGCCAAAGTGCAGGACCCGGCACTTTGCCACATTAAACCTCATCCCGTTGGCCTCTGCCCAGCGATCCAACCTGTCCAGGTCCCTCTGCAGAGCCATCCTACCCTCCGGCAGATCGACACTTCCCCCCAGCTTGGTGTCATCTGCAAACTTACTGAGGGTGCGCTCAATTCCCTCATCCAAATCATCAACAAAGATGTTGAAGAGGATGGGCCCCAACACCAACCCCTGGGGAAGGGGAGTTTAACACAGGCTCGCCAGGCAGCTCCCAGCATCCACTGGAGAATGCCTGAGTAGGTTCTTTTTTTGACTGGTGAAGAGGCAGCTCCCCATGCAGGTACCTCCGCATTCTCTGCCTACAGCCTAGGGGTCTCGGTAGGTTCGCAGTGCAGCCCCCATGCCGCCGCCAGCCCCTCAGAGAGGCGGCACCCGAGGGGTCTGGCACAAAGCGGGCAAGGTCCCGCCACCTCAGGGGGAGAGCACCCTGCAGTGCTGCAGCCCTCAGCGTGACACTCTTCATTCATGGGGGGAGAGCCCGATGCTGAATTACTAACAGTGCTGCGGTGAGAACATATGGGCTGCGTCTGGCACACCACGAGCACGTTTTCCTCATTAACTTCCTCAGTGGCTGGAGCAGGGTCCTCGCATCAGCAAGCGCAAATCAAAGCAGTTTTGCTTGTTATTTTTCTGTAAAAATATAGTTGGAGGAACTATCGTTTGCAAAATATATTTCCTGACAGCCAGATAGGGAGATAAGGTCTTAAAATTTCCCTTCTAGACATAAAATGGTAAGTATTTAAGAACCAATTAATTACTAAGCAAAACATATACTCTTACCTTCAAAGAGGACTGTAAAGGAAACACAAGGGATCATTAAAATAAGGCTTCCACTTAAAAAAATTAAATTCTGCAAAGAGAGTTTTCTTGCATGGCAGAAGGGAAGGTAAAGCAACATTTCTCATGCAATTTTGGGATAAGAATTAAAACCAGGAAAATAAATCAAATAGTGAAAGTGAGTTTACATCTCTGTAGTAAATACTGTACAGAAATTATACGGATACAAAATTCTCTCAGCCTGTGCAGATTTTGATACAGGGAGATGTCTGTATGAAATCTATCTTCTTTTTCTTCATTTTTGTTTGCATAAACCGATCTTTTTTGGCCTCTCAAATCTTTTTCAGCCAACATCTGGTTTCTCCTTCCTAAATTACTGTTGGTAGATATATCTGGATGTTCTTCTCTCTAATATCCAACACAGAAATTGCTACTTTGACTCCTTGGGATTTTTTCACATCTCCTTATCAACAACAGTTCCATGGCCATCTTCTAAGCCAAGTACTGCTGCACCTTCCTTGCACTGATACCACATTTTCCCCTCGATCCTCCCAGTTGCACATGCCTGGTTGGTTCACGTGTCAAACATTTAGGTCTGGATTATCACATTGGTAATACAATTGTAACCACATTCTTCAACCCCTGTTCAGGAGCAGCGAGTTATAAAGACAAACCGACTGAGTGCAGGGATAATTCCAGATTCACCTGAAATGTATTGTTTACAACTAAGTAAACAGGAGACTGTGAAATCAACGCAACATTTCTTCAGTGAATGTGCAGTTACAGTACACGCTATGGAGAATGTGAAGCCCGACAGACAATCTGCATTGGCATAAGATATGATGCATTCAGTTTAAAAAAATATATGTATTTTTGTGGAAGCTTAGTCACAGGCCTGGATTTAGTGAGAGGAAAAACGTAAAGGGCATGAGACAACTCAGGACATCAGGTCTGTTATTGCCTTGCAGCTGGTACCACCCATCACACCCATTCCCACGTAAATGATACTAGTTTGCTAGCCTCAGTTTGCCTTTCTTCCTTTCAGAGCTCTGTCTCCTTTTCTTGGATTTAAAGAATCTGTTGAGATTCTTCAGGAAAGATCAAGGTTCGGGTCTTCAGGAAGGGATTTTTGCTGTCTCTGCAGCACTGCCCCGCCTGCCCCTGGACAGCACAGTTAATCTCTGAGGATCAGCACAGTTTAAATGGAAGATAAACAAGGAGAAAACCTGAGACAGGGAAGAAGTAGGAAAGAGCTGGAGGGAAGGGAATACTACAAAATGGGAGCAGAGATTAGAAAAAAATTACCAGATCTTCTGCATTTACCAGAAGTCTGCACCAAAACCACTGATGACCCTTTTCCCAGGGAATACTAGTGTGTTTAGATATGTTGTATGTATGTATAATATACGTACATATTGTACCCCTAGCAACCATAGCAAAGCAATTGTGTGTGCTGGATATTTGGCACAGACTTTTTGCTGCTGTACCTACTGTGTGACCCTGCTCCCTCTGAGAGCCCGAACCGTAACAGCGCCCTCGAGGATCCACTCTGCAGAAAGCACTGCCTCTTCCTCAGGAACCGCTGAGCGGTTTCCTCATTCTGACATTTGCTATTTATTGATCCCTGCCTACGCTGCCTTCCCTTCCATTAGGAAGGTGGCAATGTAACAGCCCGTTTACAACCAGTGCTGTACTGTACTGTGGTATCAGAGACATGTGTTGAGACACACTGACTCAAGGACCTGGAGAAATTCCCTCCTG
The DNA here is from genome assembly GCA_013399095.1 of Psophia crepitans. NCBI lineage: Eukaryota > Metazoa > Chordata > Aves > Gruiformes > Psophiidae > Psophia > Psophia crepitans. Next base: position 15,073 of record VWZZ01007653.1, on the reverse strand, counting down.
TGCCTCTCAGCATGTTTTCCAATTTAACTCTTAAGCAGACCCAGTTAACAATAAGAATTTTCCTTTATACAGAAATGTCAAAGGGAAACTGAGATGCAGTGAGGGAAATTAAGTCAAGGAATAGAATAGAATAGAATAGAATCATTAAGGTTGGAAGTGACCTCAAGGATCATCTAGTCCAACCATCCCCCCCCACCTATTACCCACTAAACCACGTCCCTAAGTACCAAACCCACAATCAATCCAGAAAACATTGAAAAAGTTCACTAAGGGGTAATGGGCAAATTGAAAAAGAGACAACAACAGACAGAGGAAAAAAGATACACATATATATATATATAAAAATAAAGTAAACCCAGAGAGCATGGTACTTGGGTCTAGAAGTCAGAGTAGGAGTTAATAGACTAAGTACAGTCAGAGAAACTACACAGAAAAGCTCCATGTATCAGCAGGCTGGGAATACCACCCCACCCCCCAACTCCTCCCCCCAAAAAAACCAAAACAAAACCCAAAACACCAAACCCCACACCTTTACAACAATGAAAACCTCCAAAAATACCACATATTGTAATGGGGTGTTGGAATAATCGATCAATTGGAAACGAGACGCAGATGAAAGACGCAAAGGTATGCAGCACCTGAAGAGGCACAGAAGCAGATGCTGGGTATTGAGACTTTTTTCTGTTTGCCAACTTCTCACCGCTTGACGGTAATTAACTTGGTTGCACAAACTATGCCAGCCATACTGTAAATGAGCAACACTTGAAAGGAAACATACTGCATATTTTTCTGAATTGCAGATGTGACTGCCAATCGCCTTGTAAAAACAAATTGGTCTGTAATATATTATGGTGTCAAATTCTACTGAAAGCACCCAGCCTCACGGAGTACTGTTCTGGGAGATTATGGATTTTCCTGTCGTTTGCCCTGGCTGTCAAATACTAGTTGAAGAGTTCTTGGTTTTCCCTTTACTACTCCCTTTGTGGGTAGACACTTCAACGGATCTAAATGTATTATTACACTGAGATAAGATATTGTAAGGCAGTCTGTGGCTCAGGTGCAAATTATGTTCTGGAAGAAAATAACTGGCAATAAATATGCATTTCCAGAAGTCCATTGGAACTGGTGCAAGTATTTACGCACATTTATTCTACAGTCAGCCTAATATGATCAGGGTAGAGCTTGAGAGGAGGAAAACACAATTATACTAGCCAGCTTCAAGATGTGCTCTCCTAATGTTAATTTAGTGCTAGCTTTCCTTGATAACAATTTTTAATTATTTGAAATTAAATCTAACTCTGGACATTTAGAGAAAATTGTTCATTAATTCAAATATTTGCAAGAATCAGTGAATACAATTTCCTTTAAAATGACACTTGTGACTTAACTATAAATCAAAAAAGAATACTGGAAAAATTGTCATTTTTCATATTGGCATCCTGCTTAACAAAACTTTACAGTCCACCACAGAGACTTTAGGGTGGCAGTAAAACAGTGGGTGCCTCTGTGTGTCTTACTCCCACGCTAGATGGGGGTAAGACATATAGCAGTTGTAAAAAATATCAAGTAGTATGAGTAGCTCTCTGCCTGCTTACATGATGCCAGCACACATTGACCAAACATAAAATGGAAACTCTGGGCTCTTTTAACACCTGCCATCAGTGATTTGTGTCATTGCATAGAAATTCTTTTCATTCCTCACTGATATGAAATGAATTCTAAGCAGGTACAAAGGGAGATGTGCCTCTCTCCCAATTGTAATCTCAAGAGCAGAATTGATTAAATAGAGTTATCTTGGAAAACGTCAGGTTCCAGCATCACAGTTATCTCCAGAGATGCTTGGGTTACGCTTCCTATCCTATGATCAGCTGCATCCCTGAAGCAATCTATCACCCCTTTATTTAAAAGAAAATACTCATGAACAAAGGTAGTGTTATGAGCACCTGTAGCCCCTGAAGAACAGGAGAACTCCAGGCAAAGCAAAGCATCAAAAGAGGCAACAAACTAGGAAACTACAATTTCACAAGGACACGTGAGATTAAATTTCAGCTGAATGCAATTCTCAGTTCCAGGGTCTGATTTCGAACAAATCACTTCACCCATAGGTGTCTCTTCCCTTACGTGTTGTTTACACTGTAAACATGCAAGGCAGCCAAAGTGTGATGCAGGACAGCCCCTAGATGTATTTGTCTGCCCTAGCAGTGCCATTATCTGGATGGGGAGCTCTGCAGTACACACCCAAAAAACTAATAAGCAAACATGGAAAAGAAGACACCAACCCTAAATCAGTTTACACTAAGATGAACTTGTAAGTCATCATAATTTAAGTTAAAATCTTTGATGTTTTAAGAAGGCTGGGTCACTGAAGTAACCACTGAGCACTCAGTCTTGAGCTACTAAACGTAGTGTTCCCCATCACAGGGGCACTGGTCACTTAACCAGTCAGTCCTCAGGGCCATCAGGAATTTCTCTCCCTGGCTCATAATAAGCATCTTCAGCAGAGAAGTTTAAGAAAACAGAGCACAAAGCTCTGATCCAAAGTTTTATGCCCTAAATGAGAGTCAGTTAGATCAACTTGCAACAGACTGTGCACCCAAATAGGCAACAGAATTAAACTTACTTCATTAAATCAAAGGGAACGTGGTGGTTTTAATCATATCCCCAAAGAACAGCCAGGCTGTTGACAGTTATGTAGTTTACCAGCACTAGAAACACCGGTGTTCAGAAGTTAATCAGGAACACCTCTGGCTGGAAGTGGCAACTTCTGTTAAGAAGCCTTGCAAAATTCTAGCAGCAGCCGCTAAGCACATTAGACTGAAGACAAGCCAGGGTTTAAACTCCTCCTGTACTTCATTTCAGTGACATACATACTGAAAATTCCTCTGGGCGAGAGATTAATGCATGCAATCGTCCATAGCAGTGCATATAAATTACAGGTTATGTGCATCAAAACAATACAGAAAACAAAGATGGAGATATAACTTCTACAGAGTCGAAAATCTAATTTACTGACAACACTTCTGATAATCTATAACTTTGCAAACTCATCCAAAAAGAACAACGATCCCTTCCTGTGCCATTATATAAAGGCAGATGGAAGCTATATGGGTCCCCAATTCCTCACATTTCTCCAGAAGAAAGATTGGTACTCCAGCCCCATCTCTGCCATGAGTAAAAGGTGTCTGTAATGGTAGCAAAAATGGAAGGTGCAGAGGGAACACAGTCTCCCCTCTACAAAATGTTTCCTACCCCAGATATCTTAGCGTACCCACCAGCCTTCACACCTGAGGAGCTGTCTTGCTTGTACAGTTGGCTCAGGGGTTTCACCTACTGCCCTTCCCCTTGCAACCTACCTGTCACTGGCCAAGACACCGTCAAAGATGTATCTGGAGACACTGAGGGGCAAGGACTACATCAACTCTTGTAAATTGTATTTGCATCATTGGATGACAGTTCCCTGTGACTACCACCCAGTGTCCATCGCCTGTCATCCAGCAATAACGCCAGGTACTTTCATTCAGTCCATTCTCATCTTGCATTTAAAACTGCCTTTTTTTCTACAAAGTATTTCCCCATTACATATGCACAGGGAAAGAGAAAGAGCAGACTGACTTTTGTACAAGCAGAGATGTTCCAGGGCAAGATCATCATTTATTTATCGGTTTAAGTCTGAACAGCTTCATCTGAACTAATAACTCTTCCAAGTTCCTTCTGTGTGTGATTTACTCTGGCAGGCAAATTAGTAACTGTAAAGAGATGGATAGAGCAGCCAAAATCTTTTCCATTTCAGTTCCACGGGAATATAGCTGCTGCATGGTAGCAAAACAGTGAATAAGAGAATAAAAGTTCAAAGCTAAATAATTGAAAACTCTGTTGGGTAAAACCATCTCTTTTGCTAACCAACCCTCTGTAAGGGTTTTATGAAAAATACAGAGCCCCACTCAGTTCCTGGATAAAACCTATAATTATTTTATAAAGACATATAGTAATTGAGGATGATTCAGAGATAGCTGAAGAAATAGCAGCTGTATCAATCTTCAGGGAAGCAGTTCACAGAACTACAATTTTAAAGACTCCTCAAGGGCAACGGCCAGCTACAGTCCATCTGTTCATAAAAGTGAGGGGAAAAAAATCAATTATGATTTAAATTTCAATCAGATTTCAAGCCCAAAGCTTTTAAATGGGTTTTGTTTGTTTGTTTGTTGTTTTGGTTTTGGTTTTTTTTGTCTAAGATTGCCGGCACATAGGCTTTGTATTTAAGCCCTGCATGATCTATTTGACAGACTGGCTGGCAGGTCACACCATTACATACTCAGGTCTCTCCTTTAGGCCAAATTTGTGAATGTTACTGAGTTTTCCCCCCTTTTATTCCCAGTCAAAATGATATCCTAAACTTGGAGTTTCTGTAGCCCAGGCAGCATGGCAGCCCATCACTCTTTTTCCTCCAGACCTCTGCTGCCCTGGCTCTCTGCCAAGGGGGACCAAGGGGTGGCTCTCCAGCTCTGTCCCAGCACTTTTCAGAAGCACAGAGCCCTGAAAATCAAGTTGCACATTCCCAGCTCAGATCGACAAACTGGAGGAAGAAGTCGGATGAAAAGGAAATGACAGAAGTCAAACAGAGGTCACATCAAATACCATTTCACCAATTAACAGATAGGTTCGATGTCTCTCAGATCATAAGACACTGCACATATTAGTAGGAAACAGAACTCATAAAGACAAATTGATGGGTATTCTAACATGCAAGGGATGCAACTTGGGAATTAATAGAATTGAATTTGCTGCGGCAGCGCAAACATCAAATTACATTTTTGCCGAGAGAGCTGCAGTGCTAAGAGCTAATACCATAGCAAGACCTCTTCAGTGTTTTTAATTGCATTAGCAATGCGAGGTCAGGTACTCATCCTTTTGTGAGATCAACTTCATGTTATTAATCTGCAGAGAAAACTCTGCATTCAGATGGATTTATTAACATTGTCTCTGTTACTTGAAATATATACTGCAAGCCCTGTGGAAGAAGGGAAAATACTGTATGTAGCAGTAAGAACTGCAAATAAAACTCCAAATTTCAAAGGGAACTAGCAGAACTTCACTGAGGTGGAGTGAGCGATGAAGATTTATTTCAGCTGAGAGCTTGCTCCATTATTTCTGTAATACTATGTAAATTATCATAAAACATGACAGATGCAGTATTAATGATGAGCTGCTAAAACTTAACCAGGATCTCCCTCAAAGCTTGCTGCTTCAATCAGTGCTGTATGTGACACTTCTGGAATAAACTGCTCTTTTACTCCAAATCCATCAAATTTTATATTTTTGCCTCTCCTAGAAAGTGATGGATTTTTGTCTGGGACAAACTTTATAGTCAGGTCTCTGCTGGTCCTGGGCTGGAGTTCACGTTGAGAGTACAGCCTTCCTCTGCTTCTGAGGATGTGTGAAATCGCTGTGAGAGTCGGGTAATCTCATGGGCAAACAAGTTCCCTCTCACTGAGCCTGGAGCGTGAACAAGCTGACACTAGAAGAGGATGAAGGGGAAATCCAGAATAGTGAAGAAGGTAACTCCCAGAACCAGCTTTCCTATCTTTTGCCCTCCAGGCAGCGAGGAGGAGGGTGTACACAGAGTGCCAGAACGGTGCTTTCACACGCTTCAGCAAGACAGTAGCTCTGCCCGCAGTACGGCTAAATGAAGGATGGACACCTATCAGCGCAGGAAGAAACGCAGCACCTGCTTTTGCAAGGAGCTCCTGTTTAAGCAGGCTCCAACCTACTTGGGAAGTAAAAGAAAAACCCACCATAACACACTCCCTGCTTCTTAATGCTTTGAAGTAGAACTGCAGCACATCCCCTCAGACACAGCAAATCTCTCGCCTTCTCCCACCGCTCTCCATGAAGTCAGACAAGGCGTTTGGAGGGCGTGTGGTGAAACCATCCTTCGGGGCAGCCCTGCGACTTTCTGTGCATTTATATGGAGGCATACGGGGGAAGCGAAAGAATACTTAGCCTGTCCTCCAGGCTCTTGTGGCAGAAGCCCATCCCGTCTCACTGCTGCGCTTAGGGACAACCTTTTCAAGGGTTTGTGCCTGCAGGTGGCCGAACGGACTACCACACAGACGTGGCTACCTTTTTCAGAGGAGCTTGGGAGGCCCTGGGAAAACGGTACCTGCGCTGAGGATCCCGTGCATCCAGAAATCATGCCATGCTTCTCCAATGCTGCAACACCGGCTTTAAAAAATCCGTACTGTTCCTAAATAAATTGGGGCTATTTTGAGCTGCCTCTTGGATTTTAGCTTTAGGATTCCAGTCTCACATTTTCTCTACAACAGGGAGTGCTGGAAGCGTTTTCCCTGTAAATGGACAGATTTCAGAAGTCGCAGGTGCTGAGACTTTAGGCTGCATCTCACAACAGTCTCAAAGTGCTGCAAAAGCGAGCAGTGATGTTGAGCAGACGTATGAGAAGCCCAGCTTATTTCAGTGAGAGTATTCAGTATGCAGCGGTGACTGCGTGCACAGGTCACCATGAAACAGTACACATTGCAGCCGCATGAATGCAACATTAGCATATTAATTCTACAGCAGACAACAGTACTAATATGGTTCTTAAGTAATTTACTGATAACCAATAATTAAATTTTATCACCAGTATACTTTTGATTAACCATTTTTTCAATAACAGCTGAAAGTGGATCAGACCACAAGCCATCAATATAGCAACTTTTCCCAGTACTTCGCATTTTCTTGTAAGATGGACTAGATAAATCTTCTCAGCTACAGTGTTCATCATTTGGATGAATGTGTCATTTAGATCAGCAGCATTCTCCATTCTAATACTTTATGTGAAAAAGAAAATTGAAATTAAAACATTTTTCAAGCTACTTGTGAACAGTGTTGGCACTCTTGAGCTGAAAGATGCTGACTCAACGGCACTTTTATAGATGAAAATTTCCCCAAAGGAATGGAGAAAGATAGGGGATAGTGAAGAAAAAAACCCCGCCTCGCAGGGACAAATCCTGGCCCACAGTAATGCTGTTTTAGGAAGATGTTGGTGATGAAGACCTGATACAGGAGCACCTTGCAACTGTCAGAATGACATAACCCCAGATTCACACCAAAGCCAGCACCTGAGGGTGGTTTAGCATGCTGCCTCCATCTGGAGGCTAAGCCATCTGCCCAGACCTAGCCCTGCACAGCCCATTTGGTAAAAGGCTACATCCACGGTCAACTCCGGGGTGTCCAAGTTCTACAGAGCTACACCAAAAGCTGGATGAGCCCAGAAAGCTTCCTGCTGCTTGCTGCAAGGTGCTAGACTTTGGATGCAATAGTCAAGCAGATCCTGTAGCAACTATACCTATGCCCTCCCAAATTTGCGTACAGCCTTTCTCCTCTAGCACAAAGGGGAAATTTCACACGTAATGAAGCTTCTCCTAAGAACTGTTTCTTTAGAGAACAGCAGCATTGCTAGAAATTGTTGCTTGTGTGACTTGACCCACAAAGAACCCAAATGGTTGCAGATGGAGCAGACTTTGCATTTTCATTTGATTTGTCTTACCAGTTTGTAAAAGAAATATTAATAGCACACTAATGGTAGCAATTATTGTAATGAATGTAACAGCTGGTACCAGCAGCTGAGCATACGTTTTGGTTTTATACTTTTCATGTACGGTGTGAGGTGGCTCTGAGCAGTTGCAATTACTGTCTCACTTTTCCTCTCTGTGGATTCTATTTTCAGCAAGTCCGTGCTTGTGGCAGAGAGATGGAGAGCTACTTTTGTAAATATGTCACCTCTCGGGAGGCTACTCACGGCTCTAAGAAATGGGTAACGTGTTCAAAGGATGGTCAGTCTCTCAATGAGTATGGTTTCACCACCAAAGCAAGTATCCTTCCATTTTACATCAAGCAGTTTGTTCCTCCTCTTCCTAAAAAGGAGATCAGTTGAGGGACCCCTGCAGTAGATGTATGAAGCAAAAAACAGTTCTTCTCACTTGGGAACATTTACAAACAAAATGCAAGTCAGTGTTCTCAAGATTGCCACCCACCTGCTCCACTTCTGAACAGACCCCATGAAAGTAAATGAAACAGAAACGTTGCACAGACACTAAGAAAGGGCAGAAAGGAAAGAATAAAATTGTTCTGGCCCATCTTCACTCAGATAAAAGCCAGAATTTTAATTAGGAGTGAACTAGGCTCCTGCTCTGCAGGACATGGGCATCTAGCATCTGTTAGACTGATGGGTTTTAGTCAAACCCATATGATGATGCCAGCCTCCCCAAAGGCAATTCAGTTCAGGGCTTTGCCTCCAAATTTCCAAAGGTTGCCAAATCTGGCATTCAGCATTCCTGTTTGAAACTTGGAATTCAAGCCTACTCAGATGCTTTACCGCATTCATGTGCTTTTCATGCTAAGCAATCTAGGTACTAAGGAGCCTGAGGCGCTTCCAAGCTTCAGTAAAAGCCTGCAGGAGCTGAACTGAGTGCAGGAGACAAAGGAAGCATGAAAGCCAGTGGACACTTCTGGTATTTGCTTTACATGGTGTGAAAGCTTAAAAGGCTACAATGACTGTACTGCCGTCTCTTCATCTACTGAACATTCAAGGATAATATTCATTGCATCAGAATTCTTTCCTGCTCAGTCTAAGAGATTTCAGATTCCTCTTTAAACCAAGCCTCAGACTGTTACCCAATCAATCAACAAAAATACTACAGAAGAACTTTGTTTCTCCTGAAGAGCTACATGTTCTAAAATTACCTCAAATCTTTCTGGGGACTAAACGCTCCCAGAATTCTCCAAGCTCCCAGGTTTATGTCCACCTCCACGATCACATTTGGACTTCACCTCTGGGAAACTCAAGTCAAGTTGACTCTCATGGCCCCATCCTGTAAACCAACAGTACTGGTTACCTCTTGCTCTTGTCCTGAAGGACTATTCCATCTTACACCGTCATTCTGAAACGTAATGACTGCATTTTTAAAACTCCTCTCTGTCAAATGCTTGGGGTGTGATCGAAACACAAGTTTTATGTTTAACTTTTATGTGCATTCAGCAGGACATTATGCAGCAATCCTCAATATCAAAAGACGGAAAAGAGAATGTAAGGCAGAGAGTAGAGAGAATACACCAAGATCGTTGTTGGAAAAGAAATTAATTTCCTAGAAGCAACAGAAGACAAAATACAGTTTTTTCATGCTAAAATACAGCTTTAGGATCTTTACTCTTCTGACATGCTGGAATGCAAATCTCAAAGTACAAGGCTCAGTGAAAAACAAAGACAAGTAACATATCCATTAAGGTCTGCAAAAAACAAAGGGACAACTTCAAGGCAATCTGTCAGCGTAACAGCAAAACAGGCACAGTTGCTGACTTCAGCGAGGAAGCAGGCAGCTGCATCTTGAACAAATGAGAAGCTTTGAAGAAGAATTGCTGGCAGCTGTGTTGGAAGGACATTAAAATAATAAAATCCTGTGGTCACAAGGGCAAGCGCTGCAGATACAGGTGAGTCATAGACTATTCCAGGACACAGGTTTTTGAACCTCACAACTCTAGGGGACACCTACAACGTGGCTTCACGTGTCTCTTCGTGGCAAACACATGATCGAAGAGAGAGAGATCCTCAGGTGACTCAGCTGCCACGTTATCCTTTTTAGACACCTTTGTCTGGCTTGCTTAGTCCCAAACAAATCCTCTCAATGAAAAGCGAAGCAGAAGTCCTGTTTCTACTCAAACTGATGAGTGCCAGGTTGATGGGAATATAGCCCTAGGAAGCGAAGAGTAAGTGTCACCACCGCAATAAAGGCTCTTTTGTTCAGTTTTGTTTTCTTTAAAGATGTGGAAAGAAGACAAGGTTCTTATTCAGATTCTAGAATATCATCCAGAAATGTTGTGGTAGTGTGACCCCATTGCAAAGTTGTGGTAAAAGCTGTACAACAGTGACAAGTATTCTGGTAAGTCTTGTATCTTTGAGAGAGTATGGCAAACAAGATCAACAGATACACATTCAATTGAAACAGATCAAAAAATGCACTTAACATGAACAATTAACGTAAGTTTTGAGATGATTCTGCAGGGCTTTTTCTATGGTGTGTTTTAAAAGTGTCAGCCATAACACGAACACCTACATCATGGGCAACCGACTGCATTGTTACAGGATTTTGCCATTCATTTATTGCTGAAAAGGAGGTGGCTCACAGTCCAGATGACATAATTCTTTTTTTCCCCTTCCATTTTTTTTTTACTGCGTTATCTGCACAACAGCGATGTCACGGCCTAGTGGAAAGGCACTGTACCGTGCATCAGGACACCTGGATTCATCTGGTGGCTCAGCCACTGCTGACACTGACCTTGAGCAAGTTTTTAATACTTATTTTGGCCATTTTGTTTATTCAGGATCATGTTGGTCTCTGCCGCTCTTAAAGTTTTGTGTAACCCAGCGTTTTCGTAACACATTAAGACAAGGTGTAAATATGCAGGAGGAACAATACTACACCCGTTACAGACAGAGAGGAACACCCATACAAGCTCGGGGGAAGAATTTGTACCTCCTTTGTAAGCTGTTGCTGCAGTTCAGCTACAGGAGAGCTCCCATGATGCTGTGCCTCCCATCCACAGCCACGACAGGTAATCAATTCACCAGCTGCCTTCTGGCCAAATTACAGTATTATCACTTCAGACCAAGAGGAAGAGGAGCTTGGTGGCCAAGATAGGGTGTGGAAGGTCATGTTCAAAACCAGATTATTTCCTCTTTATTCAGGGCCTTACAAATCGACCTGTCACAGTCCTAAAGAGCTAGCACCACTTTCAGGCAGGTTTGTAGGGGTAGCACAGCTTTCCACAGACTAGAGAAGAATTACCAAGCATAACAACAACATGAAGAAAATCAAGTTCAACTGTTTTTTTTTAAAGGAATAATTCAAATCTAGCATTAATATATTATTAATGAAATACTTTAATTCTTTTTTAAAGAATTCCACATGCCAAACTGGAGACGTAGTAACAAAAAGAGTTGGAAGAGAGAAAGAGAGGGAAGGAGAGGGAGGAGAGAGTGATGACAATGCCACAGACTTGAGCATTGATAGTGTTTTCCCAGCTACACACTGAGTATTTCAGACACTCCCCATTTACTTATGTTCTGCTCCGGGTTTGTTCTGCCCTGACTGATGTTCCAGCTACTGAAAACCTCTGCTGAAGTTAGACCTCAAGGAATTGCCTGTGAGCTAAATACTAAGGCATATTCTTTTTAAGTCTTGAATTTTATTATGTTCCGGCCCTTGAGACAAAGAAATCAATGCATTAAATACAACATATTCTTCAAAGCAATTACTATGATCAAGAGTACATCACTGCATAAATCTACCACTGAGTGAATAGTCGGTGGGAGCCAGAAGCGCTTGCTGTACTGTTGCCCCCATACAGCCGTCTCGTAGAATATCAAAAGCAGTTTAACAGTACGGACCTTCCTTGCTTTTGTACAACTGATTGCTCCCAAAGCCTTGCCACACCTGCTGCTTTGTGTAACGCAATCAGCTTTTGCCATGTGGAAACATACCACCCCAGTGAACCAAGGAAAAAAATTCAATTAACCAAAAAACCGTTGTCCAAGATAAAAATACCTCAGGTTTCAGTCTTGATGTAAGAAATCATCTGTTGTATGTACCGTCTACACTTAGTTTTCAGTATTCCTTACAAGTATTTGTTCTTTACATCATTGTCAAACAATCCCCCAAAGACAACCTTTCTGACCTTGTGATAACCTGACCTTGCTTCATTCTTTATTATTTTCTTGCTTGCACAACCAATTTTTGTATTTCTTTTAGTCAATGAGCTCTCATAGCCTTTCCCGTCAGTCCCAGCATTTCTGCAGAAACTAAAAAAAGCACAAATGAAAACTAAGCTTCGGCTTAACTTTAAATCACTAAATCTCATTTCAGGCAATTTTGTGAAAATTGTCAAAACGTGTAAAGTGGGTCTCTAATTAATAAAGAAAAACCATGAGCATGAACCTCAAACAGCCTGGTTTTTTACTCATCTGTTCAGTCAATAGCAAAGCTCCTTGAGCTTTTTGTATAAAAGATTAGGTCCCTAGTATCATGACTGGTGTTTTTAAACATAGCGCCTTGCTTCAGGCTCTTAAGTAACAGCCTGAGTACCAGGTAATTTGCTGCAGGCTCTCTAGTGTGAGGACAATCTTCAGTTTTCCAACATGTTTTCACAAAGAACCTCCTTATTCCTGCAGTCAACATTTATCGGTGTTTATATGATCTAAGAAATAACTTTTAACACCTGCAGGCAATCCTATCCAAGCTACAGACTATACTGTCCCTCAGAAAGCACTCTCACATCTGTACACAAATACGTACCAGTCAGTTTGCTCAAGATAAAAGCAGCGTCGCGCTACCTACAATAATGGTGCTAGCCACTGAAGGAAATTCAGTTGCAAGCGATTTTCGGGGTATATTCCTTGTGGATACAGAGCTGGTTTAATCTTTGCTGACAGCAATGCCTTAACAGTCTGCTCAAAGGTGTCTGGATGTCTGAACTATATATTTTCTTTTGTCACTATGTATGATGTCACATAGCTGAGAACAACGTGGTTTCGGCAGGGGTACATCTGTAGGTAGCGGGTTTTGGCAAAGGTTCTCTAAGAGTCAAAGACACTGAGCATGTTTCACAGAAAAAGGAGCAGAGCAGCTTTTCTTATATACCCAGTTCCATGAGGGACTGAGCTGAAAGTCCCGCTGATTACCAAAGCAACCCCGGGGGCTTCATCATGCAATTTATCCGCGCTCTCAAAATCACCAATGAAAAAAAAAAATCCATGTATTTTTTCTAAATGAAGTGACTTATTGATGTCTTCTTAACTAGTCTATTTTTATAATACAGCAGCCTAACGAACGGTCACAGTCAGCCTGCAGAAGGTGGAGAGGAGAAAGGCAGTAAAATCCCCACGAGCTGGAGCTCAGCTGCCGAGGAGCACCTCTGCTTTTGGGAGGCAGCTATCCGAGCTGAGCGGCGCCTTTATTGCAGCAAGCATGGAGCGCTGCGGAAGTCTGCAGGAGCACTGCTCTTGGAAATAAGAACATAACCCAAATTCTGCCCTGTTACACAAGGAAAAAAAATCTCACCAGGAAGCCTACTGAAATCGATAAAGTTCTGCCAGTTTTACACAGAGATAACAGGGATAAAAATTTGGCCTCCCATAGCATATGCTTTCAGCACCGACCAGATGGGTAGCGCGTTAGACCAATATCTGACTTGTTAAAGCGAGGTTCGGCAATGCCGGGTATGTGATTTTGGTATTTAAGTATTTTAGAACCAGGGTGACTGTTTAGCACGCTGCATTCAGAGTGGCTCCGCACCCTGGTGCTTCCCAGCGCAAGGATGCTGGTAAGCTCCTGCAGACAGAGAACCCCCAAATCACTGGAGCAAAGTACAGCTTTTCCTGCACGTTGTGGTCACAGCTGTAACTGATGCATTACCACAAGAATCGTCTTTTCTCTTTTACTTACAAATTTAAAATGGGTTATTGATAAATACTATGCAGAGTACGATATTATACCAAGACTGGAGGGGGTCATTGGCGTGGGATTTTTTTTTAAATAATAATTTCATTTAAGCAAGAAATCTAACTTGTGGGCAATATTATCTTAGTACTTTTGCAGAAACACATAGATTTTCCGCCATGGATTGTGTGGTCAAAATCCAAACACAAGAATATCTTTCCCTGAATATAACTGTTTTAATTGTGTTCCAGTGACTTAATATTTACCCATTTAGAAAGTAACTACTGCAGCATTTTAAAAGGTTCCTGTGAATGGCAAGCTGACAAGTGCTGGCATATCATTCCAAGTAAAACTACTTCGCATTGTTCTGCTGACTGTAACAACTATAATTACTCTTTTATTCAAAACGCTCAACATATTTCAAGACAGACTACAAAAGCTTCCCTTGATATTCTAGCGAGTCGGCTTTCCACTGAAGAGCAAATCCTTAAGCAGAAGAACATGTAAATTAACAGTATGCCAAGAGTCTCCCGAAATCAATATCGCCCCGTCATTTGCAGTTAATCCGACTCAGTCTGACAATGCCAAGCTGTGAGGCTCCTGGGCACGGAGAGGAAGGCAGCAGCGCGACAAGCTGTTGGTGGTGCTTAGACAAACAGTTCTCTCGTACTCACCCAGCCCTTGCTTGGCTTTACCAGTATGCTCACACAGGCCTATGGAGAAGCAAGATAAACCCGAGTGTTTGGTCAAACTATTAGCCGTTTCTTTGCTCTAACGTTCCGTTTGAAGATAGCCACGATGTTCTGAAACCCAGTTCGTGTTTTGAAATTGCTCAGCCAGCTCATGCAGAGTGCATCCCTGAAGCCCCTGGAAATATTAGCGCTTATTTCAGCGAGCCAAGGATTTCATTCCTGGTCCATTAATTTCCTGTGGAAAAACTCATTACAAGTTTCTGCTGCTTGCATTAGCATTAGAAAAATACTTAATTGTTTTTGCTTAAAAACAGTCACTTATGTAAATCGAGCATAGGAAGGCAAATTTTATGGACTAAATAACAACTTTAGAAACAAATCAGTTCGTAGCCACACTTTTAGATCAATTTGACATAGAATACAAGTCTCATGTGAATGGAAGAATAAAACGTAGCAGTCTCTTCACTGTCAGAACAGCCTGTTCAGGCCACAAATGTGAACCCTAATGAAAACTCATTTTTAAGAAATACTCCATGATTTACACTAACAATTAGACTTTCATAAGTTAGTGAAGTTTCAAAGAAACTTTGTGGAGGGGGAGGCCAATAGATGATTTGAAATTAAAAAACATTGAATAGAATAGATAATACAAACATTTTTACCTCCACAATTCAATATATATTGCACCCATATTTCAAATACTGTGCACAGTCCTAGTCGTCCCCCCCTTTCCAAAAGGGCATAGCAAACTAGAAAACATTCTGAAAGGGAAACAAAACCAATCAGCAATTCTTCTATGGCATGCTGGGGGACCTGGCGCAGGCAGCTTGCATGGAGCTGGGTCAGTGGGGTGTGGGCACAGCCCAGGGCCTTCGAGATGGTGAGGGGCCA
>VWZZ01007652.1:172695-194869 GCA_013399095.1 Psophia crepitans | reverse complement strand
TCCCTGTTCAGCCACGCCGGTCTGTTTCCCCACCGGCTCGTCTTACGTCACACAGGGACAGCCTGCTCCTACGCCTTTAAGACTTCCTCCTTGAGGAGCGTCCAGTCTTCCTGGACCCCTTTGTCCTTCAGGACTGACTCTCAAGGGACCCTCCCTACCAGCGTCCTGAACAGGTCAAAGTCTGCCCTCCGGAAGTCCAAAGTAGCAGTTTTACTGACCCCCCTCCTGACCTCACCAAGAATAGAGAACTCTACCCCCTCGTGGTCACTGTGCCTGAGACAGTTCCTGACCACCACATCTCCCACCAGTCCTTCTCTGTTCACGAACAGAAGGTCTAGTGGGACACCCGCCCTGGTAGGCTTTCTAACCAGCTGTCTCAGGAAGCTGCCGCACATCGGCTTCCAGCTCCTCCTGTTTGTTGCCCGTGCTGCGTGCATTAGTGGAGATGCACTTCAGCGGGGCTGTGGCCCTCACCCCCAAGACTGGCACTGTTCCTCCAGGCTTGTCTCTAACAACCTTCCTTTCATCCCTGTCCCCCTTCATACCTAGTTTAAAGCCCTGTCAATGAGCCCTGCCAGATCCTGGGTGAGGACCCTCTTCCCCCCTTTGAGACAGGCAGGACCGGTCCGCAGCCATCAGGACGGGTGCTGAGTAAACCACCCCGTGGTCAAAAAACCCAAAATTCCTGCGATGGCACCAGCCTCTCAGCCACGTATTTATCAGTCGAGTGACTCCAACTTCAGCAGAGTTCAAAACTTGCCTCTATGCACACTACTGAAACATCCATCTTAATGAAAAACAATTAAAATGTGTGTGTGTGTGTATCTGTTTTTTTTCAATGATTTTATTTGATAAGTAGGCTTAAGGACACACATGTTCATTTTCTACTATAGCTACAAAATTCTTATGTCATCTTGGTCAAATCACTTAATCCAACATGTTTGCCAGTTCAGAGGAAAGGACAGTAACTTCCTATTTCACAGAAGATAGCGACGATGATAGCTAAATTCGAACTGTTGTTCTGAGATAGTACAGTGATAAGGACAACAATGTCTTCTAACCACATCTCTGATGCCACCAAGACGTCACATCCATTTCTCACCACCATGTAGTAGCTCATCTTCTGGAGAATCTTTTCTTAAGATACTGACCTAGGTGATACAGCCTTCTTACACAGTAGTAAGTAAACCCAGAAGTCCAGTCCTGCTTCGGAAACTGCTTTGTCCTAAGGTTAATTTTAAAAACAATAATACAATTCAATATGAAAATTCTAATTTCCCACAGCAAATCTTGCGGAAAAGAATAAAAGATGAAAATCTGTGTAAAAATAGGAGTTTGTCCTTGTACATACTTTGAAATATGTTCATTCCACATACATTAAATTCTTCTTTAGCTACGAGTACTCACTCATAGACAGTGTCAGACTGCTTAGAGCATATTTTAAGAAAAGACAACTCTAGATATCAAGTCTATGTACACTGCTTCTAAACTGGCAGTACTCATTAAAAAATAAAAAATCAGCTAAATTAGTTTTAAAAATAATTTTCTTTTTAACTATCATTTTTCATGGTAAATATTGAATTTTAATTGTGTATTTTATGTGATATAGTATACAAATATATTTAATGTAATTTGTTTTGCAGCAGTTCACATTACCTCCATTCCCAAAAAGAAAAACAGTTCCTGAAATGTATACTATTAAATGGAGAAGAAACAAGGTCTATGAACATCTTTGGATACAATTCAGCCCACTTAGAAACATTTCAAAAGCTCTTTGTGGTTCACCTCATAAAGCTTCTGCCTCTGGTCCACAAGACTCCTGCTTCTGAAGTTTCCAAGTCAGATGCATGATGCATGCACAAAAAGAGACATGACTCTTTATACAAAGGGCTGTATTTTATAATACCTTCCTAACAAGATTTTAACAAAGTGTGTAGCCTTTTCACAGTACTGCAGCAAAAATCTACATTCACCATCCAACTATGGGTAAGATCAATCTTGCATAATGTTATGACAAGATATTTATGTTATATATTGGGGTAGTCACTAAACTTCACTGTATAGCAAAAAAAAAGCCAGAAATCTCTGAAAATTATTAATTTATTTACTTTGCCTGCCTTCTCTAGGATGGATGGTGCTGCGGAGGTGCCTCTCCCAAAGCAGACAGGAAAAATTATCATGTAGCTTCTCCCCATGTCATATCTTCATTATCGAAACACCACCCAACCCTGCAGTCTTGACACACAAGCAGTCATACAAAATATGCAAAAGATAGTTGTCTTGGGTTTATGCTTTCATCATATGCTTTGCTTTATGCTCCTTTTAAAGGTTCTTATCTGTATTATTTACTTTTCCATACAAATTATTATTATTTAATGTTCAAGAACTTTCACAGCTGACCTTCCACTTTTCTGTCAGTTTTTCTTCCATACTGAGAGGTTGACCTCTGTCTCTGATGAGCCTGTGAGCCCAGCTTCTCTCTTCTATTCACTTTCAAACAAATACCTCTCTGTATGTGTATCAAGCTTGGTGAAATATCTCCTGGCTACCCACATGAAAAGCTAATCCATTCTTCGTCTTTTTAAATTTTCACTTATAATTGCCTTTTACCATAAAATAACTCCTTGTTTTTTTTCTGTATTCCACTGTCCTTTGATTTTATCCAGATTTTAATTCTGTGTTTTATGTTGGGTGAAGGACACATCTTTTTGATCTCGGTACAGAGCCCACTCAATGGATTCTTGTTTCTAGGTGTTAGGAGTGAAAAAACTCAGACAATAGAAACACCAACTTGAAAAATTAGCATTCTTTCCTAAGAGTCTTATTTTCCTTTACAAATGGAAAGCATACTGCTCTTTTTCTAAACTTGCCTAGCCTTCCCTTTTTACCACAATTTAACAGTGGAGAGCTCTATGAATTGTTTTTGATAGGTACATAAATTTACTACATTACAGATTGAAGAAAAGGTGTCCAGCTTTGTCAGATATAATTGAATAAAAGCATCCTAATTTTGGTACTTGCACGGGTGTCTCAGCAGAATGTTCTTCTTGTTCCCTGTTAGAACAATAAATATAGAACAAGGAGTTTAATGGTATTCTTTTTTAGACCAAACTGATGGGGTGAAGTAATTGCTTTTGGTGCTCACAGTATCTGTAGCTAGATGAGTTTACAAGGAAAGCACTTTAGCCTTAGAGCAAAATTATGAATATGTATCAGACTCCCACATTACATTTATTGTCTCCAGTACACAAAAATCAACTTTGGCATAACATGAACAGAGAATAACTAACAAACTCTCTCCCTGAAGAAGAAAACTATTATTTAAAGTGACAGTCTCACCCCTCTTTTCCTCTACATAAAGGACAAGGGTCTAAAACAATCTTCTATCCTTTTCCACTTGTCTGTAGTCTGTTCACAAGGAGACTGCCATTAAGCATAGCACTGCTGACACCAACATTTTTATATGATACTTCTGATGGCAGCTATTAATGCACCATCAATAGGAGACTCACAATACTAAACGCGCATTAAGGAGCTACTACTTTCTAGCTGTCTGGAATTTCTCTAAGACAATGAAGGGAATTGGCAGAAGTCCTAGTTTGCCATCACGTACAAACCAAAACAATTTGCATTCATCTAAAGCAGCACGGAATAAGGCTTTCTTGATGTTAATCAGAGTAAAAACTACTCCTTAAAAGGAGATTAATCTTCAGATTAATAAATGGATTAAGATCATACTTTCAGAAAGAAGATGACTGAAACCTGAATAAGTGGATGAATGTACAGCAACTGATAATAAAACTTCAAATGAAAAAAATATAACTGAAAAAACTGCAAACCGATAAACTAAATATGATTGACTCTCACGGTGGATATCACTTACTGTCTGACAGTATTGGGCACGTCTTCTGCACATTAGTTACAAGCCATGACAGAAATTTCATTCTCCCAGATTTTTCTTAACGTGGAAGATATGATTTAGGAATCATTTCAATACATAATGCCTTTACTTCCAGATGATATCACTTTATGGCACTGCTCTAGTATAGTAACATAGATTCAGAAAGCTGATATAAAATACTTATAACCAAAGGGAAGGAAACAAAGAACAGGAAGCAGCACAGACAGATGAAGAGAGTTGCATGTACATTTTGGAAAAACACACAATGGCAACTAGTGCAAAACTAAGAATTATAGAGAACCACAGAACAGACATCTTAAGCCATATCAAAGCTGATTTTATGCAGTGTACTCAGAAAGAGTACTATATTCAAACTGCATGCCAAAAAATACCAAGCATAATGAGGCAACTCTTGTCAAAGTCTATTCCTAAAAATACGAGCTTGTCATACTCTAAAAAATATTATTTCTAGGTGGGTTTCTTCTTTATTTTGCTTCAAATTTCCCAAGTTTGGGAAAGGGTTGTTTCCACATGTAAGACTCTTTGTGTTCATATCTGGAAACAGAGTGTAATCAGGAAAACTAAAAGACTGATATTTTAATGTGCATCTAAACACCTCTTAAAAAGTCCTGTCTGAGTTATATTTTCATTTGACAAGGAAAGAGCTTAGGTTGTTGCTGGGATATTAATCCTTGCTTTCACTCCTTGTTTTGTCCCCTCAAACAGAAACTTAACTTCTGAAAGGTTAATTTTTACTATAATTGCTATAAAGAGGCTGCCCTGTAAAAGAGGCTTGTTTCCTAGTCAGACAATGGCTTTATCAGAGAGCTTACTGTCCAGTCATTGAAATGTTCATGTCAATGTCAAGTTGAAATACCATCATACTCATGCCAAGTTAACAAGAAAGAATGTTCAGGCACTTACAAGAGCTAAGAGTCTTACTTTTCTCTCTTTTACAAGCTGTTTCTGAGCCAACTTCGCATTTGATACAAGCCAAAATTGTTGGGAAACAAAATGTGTGATGGCTTTGCTGCCGTATAAGGAAAAGCACTGCAAGCAACCGTCTCTAATTCCTCCTGGATAGCAGGAAAATTTGCGGAGAAGGATCTTTTAGATCTTTCATAACTACTCTTAGTCACGTAACAGTGTGTATTGTCTTCCCTTTATCAACTAGTGAGGATGGCAGATCTTGTCAGACTTCAAGAAAGTCAGCTTTGATGCCATCGTGGTCCCTCCTTTCTAGGTTGAACAGAGGACAGTGAGAATCTGGAACATTTTGTAGGACAGTCATTCCCCCTCAGGAAGTGGAGACCTCACAGTGACACTCCAGAGCAGTAGACGTGACCTTTTATCCGTCAAGATGCCATGGCATGATGCCACCGGGTCCATTCTGGAAACACAGTTATTCTCTTGGTGTCAGGGTACGGTTTTGGAGGCTTGAGTTTCTGGGGAGATGACTGGAAGATGAATGTGCTTTGGAGAATTCTAGAATGGGAAAAATCCTAATTCACTAGGCATGAGATCATTGCAAGGCCATCACTCCCAGGTGCTAGTATTTGCAGACACTGCAGTAATTCTGACTTCGCAGGAGCAAACTCGTGCTATCTTATGAAATCAGTCTACAGAATGATAAATTACCTCCCTCTCTTCTGAACTGGATCCAGGATGGAGCACACTGTACAGGAAACTATCACTTAAAAAAAATTAAAAAAAAAATCCATCCACAATATGTTTTCATGATGATGAGAACTAAGAGATACTTCATTATCTGGAGAATGTCTGAGAGGGACAGCAGGAGTTGAATAACTACTGCTTTTGTCCAGGAGTTCTGGTCATTAAATTCTCATGCTAAAGAGTCATGTGGATGGCTGGCTGGATGCAGGTATGACAGTAGGAATGACACTATAAGCTGTTTCTTCTACATGTTGTACAAGATTTATACAGAACTGGCTGGAGTTTTTTAAATCAACTGACATCAGAAAGTTTTAGAGTTCCAGTGAGACTCCTTTGAAAAATATTATATATTCTTCTTGCAAACACAAACAAAAAATTGTCTTTTAAACAATTTTTAAAGAAAAAAAAACAAAGAGGATGAAAGTTCCCTTTTTCATAAGTAATCAAGAATCTATCACACCAGTGGTCAGCTAGGCCTACAGAAAGAGACAATATTCTGTTACTAGGAATTTATGATATGTATTACACAGAGAAGAAAGGGAATCTTTTTCAGTCATGTTCATCTCAAAGTCTGTAAATGTCTGTTTACAAGGACTATGATGCCCAGGAGCAAAGTAGTCAGAGTGAAGAGGCTAACAGCTTGTGTTTCGGATAGGATGCTTAGCCTTGTCATCCTTCTCACCGAGGGATCCCTGGAGAGGTCTGGAAAAAAGGTTTGTGTAAGTCACTTGCCCTGGACAAAGCATGAGGCACGGACCCCATACATTTCTAACATGTTTGCTATTAAAATACAAAGAATTTCATCCACACTTGAAGGAAAGCAACTCTGTAATGCTTAGATGAATATGAATTGAGTTGTAAAACTATTTTTCATGTTATATATTTTACAACTTGAAATAGCTTTCTTAAATGAAGGAAGGTTTAGTTTTTCAACCTGAACGAAAAATTCAGCTCAGGAGAAACTGCTCTACTATGGTGGAACAGATTAAATGAAGAATTTTTTCTTTTTGTTTTTTGGTTTTTTTTCTTTAGAAAAAGTCTTTTCTGGTTAAAAAAAAACCCAAACAAAAAAACAACAAAACAAAACAAAACAAAAACCAAGAGAAATCTTTGTGGAATAAAAAAAACATAGAACAAACAACTCGCATGCAATTTGCACAATAAAGAGTTGCTCTACCAAACTGAATAAATAAAGCAATCAGTTTTAAGAAAGAAATCTTTCTTACCAATTAGACAGATCATTTTCAACCCCAGGGAAATAATTTGCCCCAAATTGTATTGCATGCCTGTTGTCAGCCAACGCCACTTTTCAGTAACGTGAGAGAAGTTTCCACATGTTTAAAATATACATACAACTGCATTCTTCTGGAAAATGTGCCAGGTATTTCTACACACATTGTAGCTACAATGTTGAGTTTTATCAGAAATGTATGTATACATACAAATATACAGAAAATGTACACATTGACACAAATAGCGATTCCTGGCACATCAGCATGTGTTCTGAGCATCAGAAGAAGTAACAGATGCTTCTGTGTCAGGTGGCACAACTGGAAGCACACACTGTGTTGCACTGGGGCTGATACATACCATTCAGACTTCCAGATCACTCCTTCATATAAGTTTCTGTGTATGAATGACAGCGTAGAGTTGCTGGTCTGCTGACAGAAGAGCTCACTCTAATATGATTTCAGAGAAGAGCGGCTATTTCATAGGAATCTGCCTCTCTAAGGAGCTATGATTGCTGTGTACATGGTACGCCGTACTGGAAGCAATGAGGAAAGAAGAGAGATGCTGTGGTCGTGACATTCCATGCACTAAATGTGACCTATATGTCCTTTAGTTTAAAGTTCAGATTTCAGGTGAACTGTGAATGTCAGATTACTATGTGAATTTATGATCATCACTCCTTTTGCTCCAGGGATCCTACTTCCCCCGATGACCTCATAAAAATATTTGCCTTGCCTCAACCTTTCATTTTGTTCAGCAAAGATCCATTGAAAAGGTATCTGTATCACAGCTGCAGTCCAATGTCAGCCAAAAAAAAACCCGGTACAAAAAGTTCTGCTGAGCTGCAACTTACTGCACTGAGCTGAACAAAAGCTTCCTTCCTGAAGAACTGCAAAGGCTCCACTTCTGACAAAAGCTTGCTTTCTTTCCTAGCTCTTTAGGATTCAGCATCATGACTTCAGGGATAGCTGTAGACATGCGGAGGTTATGTGGAGATTTCTGAGATCTGAGATTCAGTTCCTGTTATATTTCACAAATCACTGCGCTACCTTTCTGTGATACTTTTATTTTCAAGTAGAGAAGTCAGCCTGCTGAGATAAACCTTTCTGGAGACAGTTGTCTTTAGAACTGACATGCTGCTCTGGAGTGGTGTTCATCAAGTGCACTACCACTTTCCTTAGAGATTCATAAATTAATTTCAGGTTATCATACAGATGCAATTTTAAACATGGGTTTAACGATGACTATTATTTGATCTGGCTCTGCAAACACTGAGTCCATTCCTGACAAATGCTGGTGCTGAATTTCTAGCCAAAATCTAAGCGTGGTGTAAATGTCTTGCAAGTTCCTTCCTTGATCTCTTTGTAGTAAGCATAGTGGGAACAATCTCCTACGATTTTCAAGGCCAATAAGTGCTACTGTTAGGAAGGTGATTTTTCTGCTTCAGTTTAAACGCTGGGGATATCCCTCACTGTAATGTTGATTCATGCAAAAGAATAAACTGAGCATATCTACTTGTTCTTTTTTCAGTACCTTAAATAACAGAAAGCAAAATAATTTGAAAAACTTGTTCTTTTTAAACTTGTGTCAAGAGGCTAAATGATACTAGCTGCAATTTTAATCACAGAATATACTCACTTTTGTCTGACTTTATGAGGTACATGAAGTATAGGGCCTATTTGAAAGAAAAAGGTCATAAAAATGGGTCATAAGAAACTGAATGTTGTCCAAACGTAACAAGCTGGCTCAGGTTTTCACAGAATTATTTGGAGGAAACAATACTGAGTGCTCATATTAGGAAAAAAATACGCAAGGCAGATGAATGCGGTGCAAATAAAATATTATTGTATAAGTTAAGCAAATCTGTCTTAGCCTCATGTCAAATAGCCTCACATTTACTTTATCTAACATCCAATTTTCATTCCTATCGTAACAATTTCAAACTTAAAAAATATAGTCCAAAATTCACAGCACAAAAGACAGAGGAGTTATTCTTCAAACCCGTTAGCGTGGAATCTGACTCAAAGCAGCTCACATTTAGCACATACTGTATTTTTCCTCACTGAGTTTATAACATCAGGTCAATTTATTTTCTTAAGTGCACATGATCTGTTGAAGTGTTCTGCAAGTACTTCCACCACATTAAAAAAAATGCCAAGGAAAGCATTTATGTGCCTAACTGTAGTCTCTCATATTTGACTTCTTTTTTTTTGTATCTGAACAACTACCAGGAGAAAGCATTATCCACTCCTTATCTTGTGAGAAGGCCAGGGAAATAAGATTACAGCTGGTGGATCGCTAGTAACGACCCTGACACAGAACCTCTAGGGAAAGGATGCACACGCAGATTTAGCTCAAGTGGTGAGATCAAGGGCAAGGCAGCCTTGCCGAACAGCATGATGCTGCCCATAACTCACGCAGCCCCTGGGTGGCAAGAGGTCCATCCAAGCCCTGTCGCTCTGACTGCTGTAGCAGTGCAAAGGAAGTTTTGCTTCCCAGTGAAGTAAGGACAGCTTCTGTTAGTTCCCAGTGATAGCCTAGCTTTCAATAAACAGGAAGATATTTTCTGAGACGTCTAAAGTATTTAAATTCTTGCTCACTGGGCTTTGTGCTAGGAACGCTGATACAATACCAGATGCATGAAACAACTTGTCATGCTCACATAAAAGGTTGGACATTATATTTACCATTCTATTATTGAGTTTTCAGCTTGAAAATTACAGGACTTGTATAAGTACAGTCATACTGTTTTGAAGAAGAAAAAGTTGTTTAAAATATTCTGGGCAAGTAAAAGAGATAAAACAGACAAACAAACAAACTGTTGAAACAATACCAAACATGAAAGGAAACAAAATGTTAGAATTAAACTGTCATTGGACGACGGCTTTTAAAGTTCACTGTCTTCATTAAATTCCCCATGAAGGGGTCCAAAGGCAGAATTTACGTAAGTATACATAATTGGCAATACAGAACTTTATTTTTAAGATTTATGTTTGCTTTCTACAAAAAAAGGATAATCTAACCATGTCATATCTAATGTGTACATGGTAAAGACTGACAAAAGCACATACAATGTTTTTCTCCATCTCCAAATTATTGAGTTAGCTAAAATGTTCTCTGTGTGGGAAAGTTATAAAGAATTTATGGAAGGGCAATGTCTAATTAGTACCTGAAGTTGTACTGGGCTGCTGATTCTAATTAATAACACTTCCTAAGTGTGTTCAAAGGCATTTAAGTGAAATGAAAGCCTTCAGAAATGCATTGAAGCATTTAATGCCTAGATACTGTAGTGATAAGCCTGCTATAAAAGCCTAAAATAGGTTAGACAGATTAGACTGGCAGATAAAACAGAGAGGAAGAAACCATAGGCAAATAAAATACACAGTCAGGTATGAAAGAGACAAATATGCTTGAAAAGAAAGAAATACAGAATAACAAAAAAGTGATTCAGTTTGAGGAAAAACTTGTGCCTGGTTATAAAAACACTTTGTAGTGGCGTAGTTTTAAATATCATGTATGCTATAGGGAAAATGTATCCATATAATGTAGCTGCTCTAGATTACAAACACCTTTTTAAAAAAGAAATGTTAAAGGTTTTTGGTTTGGGTTGTTTCTGGGTTTTTTTTATAAAAGCAATTAACATTCCCTGGGGGTATGTGTTATGACATACATGTGTTATACTGAACAACCAGCTCCTTCTCTAATCAAACATATCAAAACCAGATAATCTGATCCTGAAAGAAATATTAGTATGCTACAGCATTAGTACGCTTTGTCAGTGGAGCGAAATAAGGAACTGTAAGTCATCTTGTGCTGTTAAAAATGCCAAATGGTTTGTGACACCCTACTGCCTGTTTCTTCACAGCTATATATGGAGCTCAGACATAGTATCTAAGTTGTAGACAGCTAGGATTAGGTGAGATGATCCCCATCCTTAACATGGCTCTTGTGCTTCAGGTGATACTATCTCTGCGTAGGATTTCACATGCTTACACAAACTAGCATATTAGAGGAAAAAAAAATATATATACTGTACACATAATGTTTGGTAATCTGAAGAAGCAAAAGGCCAAGCTGCAGCTGAAGCATCCATGAGATCACACTCAGGGTTTTCCCTCTTCCTTGCACACCCACGGCAGTAATCAGGATGTCACAGAGGAGCAAAGAGATTGCTGTTTATTTACGCTGCCGGGTGTCCAGGGGGGATGATAAGCGCCTGCTGAAGCTGCTGAGTGACTAAGGAGAAGTGAATTACACCTTTCCAAAGACCGACACAGCATGTGCCACTCAGCCTCCTGGGATGTGAATTCAAAGGTGTGCCACTCCCCAGAGACCAAAGCATGCGGTCCAAAGGCTACACGCTAGCAATTGCTGCAAAATCTGTAGTGACCACCGGGGACGAAGGAAGGGGAGCTCCAGAAAGGCTTGGGGACCTTTTTTACTTTTTTTTTTTGCTTTTTCAGAGCAGCCTGAACACTGATGGAGCAACGACTCCGAGGCGGCACTACTGAATGGAGGAGTGACTGCAACCGAGCAGCAACGAGCCCCCGCTGCCCATGCTGAGCAGAAAGTTCATCAGCTGCCCACTGGCCCACAGACCTGGCCTGTTTTAACACTTAACCAGGTTCCCCAGGGCCAGCCACCTGATCAGCTCAGCTTCAGCTACAGCGGAGCTGGAGCAAGGTGGAGAATCCCTCCCTCTGGGAGGCAGGAAGACAGCAAGGCGGAGGTTAAGAAACTTCCCCGGCAGATGACAAGCAATCCGCCCCTTTTAACATTTTTATACTACTCTAATAGCAGTTCCTTCTGCATAAACTTCAAGCAGGCTGGGTCTGTGTAAACATCCTCCCCTCCTCTCTGCTGCGCTGGGCTTTTCACTTATCCCCCGCCGGCAGCTGTGGCTCGGGAGGCAAACAGTGGCCATGCTGTTCTGTGCACAATGACAGACAAATAAAAGAACCAGCAAGCTGGGGAGATTTAAAATCTAGAGCTGAGGGACTTCTCCGAGTTTCACTGCGCCTCTGTGATCCTCCCACTAAATGTAAGAGCTGTTTTCTTCAATAAATGAAGCCCATAATAAACATCTCTCCTCGTGTATCTCCAGAGCCCTTAGGGAGCTCTGCAACGGCGGAGCGCAGAAATTTGCAGAAAGGTGTCCTCTGATGGATTTGACTTACACGGCATCAGTTGTTATAAACTGCCAAGAAATGGGAAATGGGATGTCTCATGACACCCACGGACTCTAGCCATTAAAAATCTTTGTATCAAATGCATATTTGAGCTTTATTTCAAAGACGTGTTTGATTCTATCAAACTATTTTTGAAGCATAAAGGTTTATTTATAAGGACATTTTGCCTTTCATACCTTCCTTGTACACTCAATTCAAAGTTCCTCTCCTTAAGGGTATGAAAAAAAAACCTGTGCGTTAATCAGCAAATTTAGATTTCAAAAAGTATTTTCTCACAGAATAACGAAAACGGAAAAATATTAACTTGAAAACATGATGAATAAGTTTCTAAAGTTGAAAAAATCCAAGATAAGTAGTAACTGGACCTCTCATCTGCACAGTCAGAATAAATATGATGGAGGACACATTCTAATTGTCTGGTCTGGGCAGGGTACTATCATGATACATGTTATACATGCAGAAACTTACTCTCATAAATATACTTACAAGAACCAAGAGGTAAGTGCTTTATAATCTGTAATCAGCCCCACATTCAAACCCTGCTGAAATTGGAGAGTGTCGTCTTCTTTTCAGTAGGCTTAAGGTCCAGTCTTTTACATTCAGTATTTAAAAGTAAACTCAGGAAAGTCACTGTTTGATCAGTTCTTGCCCTTACCTCTCATAAGGATCTACTTGCCCAGCCATCCTAGAAATCGTGCAAGTCTCCTTTAGCAATAAATACCAAATTTTTACTACTATCAGAATTACACCTCATTTAAAAGTGAGCTGAATTTCTGTTCTATCTTATGAATCCTCAGCAAAATGATTTAGCTAAATCTGAACTGCAGATTTTTTTATTAGTAAGCCCAATGTGAAAGTCAGAAACTTGGATTTTCAAATACTATATTCATCGAGCTGGCAATTACAAAAGCCATCTATGACTTCCTACCTGCACTGACAGGAAAGTCATTGAGAGCAAGTACAGGACTTCACAGGCTTTTCAGAGTCAGTCTTTCCGATCATATTACCAGCAGTCTTACCTCTCTCAAATGTTTTTGTGCAACTTGGAGTGATGGAAGTGAAAATCATTATCAAGAAGGATGTAAAATATCCCCGACACAATAATACTAATGCTTATTTACAAAGATATTTTAGCTCTTTGTGCACTTATCAGCTCAACGCTCCACAAAGTTAGTAATTCCAGTGTAGTTAGTGATAACTATCTGATTGCACTGTGTAATTTGGATTGGCCATGGATCCAACAAACTCCGGGAGGATTCTGAATGCTGTTTGGATGATCTAGATAGTTGTGTTACATCAGTTTGCCAGCTCCCACAGCAATCATTCACAAAATCTCTATTATTATCAACAGAAACATGATAGTTGTTGCTTCATTTTGCAATAAAAGCAACAACAACAACAAAAACAAAGTGTTTTTAAAGTCTTCAGTATTCAGTATCTCTGTCTTATAGACAGAGATAACCCCTGCACAACAAAAACTGTGATATCATTGAGATCAGCTTTATGGGAAGAAGGCACACAAAACTATGTAACAATTTCCTGAAGCAAAAAAAGTAGGTAGATTACTTACCTGAACAGGGAAAAGATAAGCCACAACAAATATATGATCTTACTTAATTTATAAGATACATGCACATGCACCCACACAGATTTTAAAAGGGTGTTCTAGACAAGGTTATTTTACATAAGGATATATAATATAAAAATAAGATAGAGATTACTAATTTCCTACATCACTTTGCCAGTAATACCATAACTGTAAATCCCTGTAAATAAATGGATTATTACAAGAATATAAAGGATAAAAATACTTTCAAAAAAGTCTCAAAGTGTAAATAAAGACTAAGATTAGGTGATACTCCAAAAAGTAAACTTCTGAATGATTCTTCTTCTGTTTGTTAAATATTAAAGTAAGAATTAAACTATATCAAACATTAAATAAAATAAATCCTGTGCTATGTAGTTCTTGCACAGCAATGGTAGTGACTTATGAAAGACCTGAAAGTATCTTTGTCAGAATTTTATTCTCAAGATCCTGTAACAATTCATTGTATATCCTATGTTTATATATTGCAAAAGGACAAGAAAACCCAAATTTACCTTGGTATAGTTTTATTAGATTCAGCAGATTTTCCAGTGATGGAAGAAGTGGGCCTTATATCTTGCATTACTTTGATTATATTATGGTCTTATACTTAATGTCACTTCCTTTAGCACTGGCAGTGTGGTTAACGTTGTAGCCAAGCAAGAACTGTATCTTCACAGACAATGCTATGACTGTCCACTAACAGGTAACTTCAAAATGCTGGTAGATTTTTAGTCTGCATACATATTTACACTTGAGTCAGACCTTTGGGTAGCACAGCATGTCAGAGGAGAATTGGTTAAAGAAGAATGTTGGTCTGTCTAGTGTCAGTAACTGCATGCACTAAAAAAAAGTCAGTTTGGCTTTGATCCATTCCTGTGCCCTGGGAGGACACGGGAGGTGATGAGAAACAAGTTCCTGGTCCCTTCTTCTCGACCTGAGCCACTTACGCAGTGCTTACCAAGCAGCTCAAATTTGTGTCACTGTCAGAGGACTTTTCATGAGCCCAGGATGAATGGATGCCTCTACTGTTGGTTGTTTTCACTTTTGCCCTTCTCCTGCACCAAGCGTACCTCTAAGGAGACCAGTGTTGCGTTTTGAGTTGGAGGGAACTGCTTGAGATTCTTTGGCTTTCTGTGAACAGCATATCAGTTATAACACCTCTTAATCTTTAGATGCACCTTATGTATATTTATTATTGCTATCAGAAAAATAATAACATTATGAACAATTGATAAATATTATTAAATTAGAGTGGGTTTTATTTCTGTCAGCATGACCATTAGTTTTCTTTTTGTTTTCATTATGACTTCCTCTCAAAAATGTCGATAAAATCCTGTGTTTCAAGCCCAGTCTTCTCTGATCTCCACTTCAATTATAGCACTTTTGACATTCATACGATACAATACAGGCTGAGGACAGCTTTCAGTTTAAAATTCTCTGCCAGCTACATCTTCCTACAGTTTTGTTTACCGCCTGACAACCTCAAAATTCTATCTCTGGTTTCCTGAGTTACTTCTCAACCGGGGACTTGATCTTGAAACACATATACACACAACTTTCTTTAGTTTGCTAAAAGTGATGTCTGTAGAATTGGCGCCAATGCTGTAAGATGTTCTGCAAAAGCAGAGAGCAAGGCACATGGGATCTGGCTGTGACAGTACGCTCTTGAAGTTATTGTCTATATAAACAGTGCCTGTAATCAAAATATTAAATCAGACAATAACAATAATGGGTGATAGTGTATTTAATCTCTTTTACGGATAAACTGATAATTAAAATGAATATTCTTCTTCTGATATTTTATCATATATTCTCCTGAAAATTTGAAATGATGGACAATTTCTCTTTTCATGCTTTTTATAAAGCTTCTTCACTCCTTGCATCTCTTTCTACAATCTTTATCATCCCTCTTTTCATATAATACTCAAAAATGTCATCTCAAGATAACCTTTTGTTTGACCTTTCAGCAGATAGATATCTTCTAAAGAAATCAAACTTATGTTTTCCAATTTCCCATTTTCAAATCATCAAGAGCAGGAAATATACAAAGAAATACTGTTCTGGTTCTTCTTCTTGAGCTCAAAACATCAAATTACCATTTGACCCATTTTAATAATTTAAAACTATTTTTTCTTTTCTTTTAATCTCAAAAATGTCAATTAAACACTGTCAGTTATAATGATATCAAATGACATATCCTACTTCCTTTGATGAAAATTAGTAGTTTAGAAATGCAGACCCATTTTTATGCATTTATTAATAATATCCTTTAGAAAAAATAAACAAAGGAACAGATCTAGTACTCCCAAATACCAAAGGTGAAAAGTACTTTGTTGTATCAGTATTGTCACTGAGCAAATCTGCCGATTTGGATTCAGTCCATAAGGTTAGACCAAATGTTTTTGGTCCTGTTTTGTTCCTTATTTTATTGGTTGAAAAATATGGAAGAATGTTACTTAAAGTACTACCTTCACACCAGTGAAAATGGTAAAAGTTAAGGGAGGCTTGGGCCAACTACCATTGCTAGCTGGTGACTCACTGTACCAAATCCAGTCTTCTCAAAACTTAGCTGAAAAAAAAAAAAGGGGGAGTGGGGGGAAGGGTGGGAAAGGTTGGAAATAGCCAAATTGTGATTTAGAAATAGTCATAATTTACATAAAATAAGAAATAATCTATATATTTATAAATTGGCTCATGGAAGGACAGAAAAGGAATCCTATACAAATGCTCATTGGTTTGTCTCTTCCCATCTCCTCCATCCCTACTGACTTCAAAGATATTTTTCATATGCCCACCTATGAACTGAAATTCTATAACTGCAATATTTGCCTTAGGATTGATTCGTGCCATTGGAAACCCTTACAAATACTACTCTCTGATATTTCTGGCTGTATACAATGACACTAATTTCTTCCAAAGCCCACTGAAACTTCTCTGAGTCTTCCCTTGACTTTGCTCTGGATCTGGCCAAATGTGAAGAGAACATATTAGATAACTAGAGTTCCTTGGCAACAGTAGATGGTTAAATAAAATAAATAAATTTAGAAGCAAAGATGTAGTTTCTGTTAAAGTTAGTTCAGAACTTTCCTGCCAAAAAAATTCATAACTTTGAACATAACTTGTCAGTTGGGAAAACTGGAGAAGTGACACTTAAAACAAAAGATATGGAATGGAAAAGATAGACTGATTTTTACTTGCTGTTGACTTAATTCTTAAAATATTTTAGTCTGATTTCCAGAAAACCTGTAAAGCAGGACATTTTCTGATACATGCCATGGGACCGTAGTGACACCTCAAATAATTAAAAAATGAAAGGAGACTTCTGTATCACACATGAAACCACGACAAGTGAATAAAGATGGGATGTGAGTAGAACTTTTTGAAAAGATCCCAACCTATATGTCACTCAGCAGAGAGATTGTGGCGGTCTTATGTAAAAATAATGTCCTACTATCAAGATCTGTATCTTTGCTCAGAAGAGGAGATCAGCAGCAGTGGAGAGGAAAAAAAACCCCACTGTTCCAATATTTAGCAACCTCCTTCACTCAACCAAGAAACAAAGTGGACTTTCTGCATAACAGCATCCACAGTTCTTCACCTGGTTGAGTCGTCGTCCCTGGAGATCTTCAAAAAACGCATAGATGTGGCGCTCCAGGACATGGTCTAGTAGGTACGGTGGTGTTAGGTTGACAGTTGGACTTGATGATCTCAGAGGTCCTTTCCAACCTTATTGATTCTATGATTCTATGATTCTATGATCTGGTCAATCTAGGACCAGCCGAAAAAATGAGATACTCTGGAGAGTATCAGTGAACTAAATTAATATAAATTAAATACATGTTCTGAGTGAGTTTAAGTATTTGCTTTCCCAGATGGAAAGAACTACATATGTGTATACAATGGCAAAAAAATATTATTAGTGTTCTATGCATTTAGAGTATTTAACGACACCAGCTGGTACTTGGTAAGACCTTGCATTAGAAATGCCTCACTGAACATTACTTTTTGAAAAATGCAAAAGTTTTGATTGAAAAATCTCCAATTTGAAAGTCTGAAATGCATGGCTGCACTACAGTTTGTGACAAACTGTATGATGACTCCAACCAAGGCTGTCCCCTTGACATGACGAATAATGGAGAAAACACACAATGTTTTCATTTATCTCTTTCGGTTTAACGGCACCTTGAAAGTCAGGATGTCAAATCAGGAAAACCTTATTCGTAGTAACCTGTGCGTCAGATCACTACATCACTTCTTCTTTCCCACTTGTAAATTGTAAAACACTTCTGATAAACAACATAAATTGATTTTCAGTTAATGCAGATGCTAGCGGTTACTATTTTCAGCAAGAACTCCCTGTCCTAGACTCCTAGACTCTTAGGCTGAAGTCAGACCCAAGCTTTTTCAAAATGAGTACTGATAAACCTTCATCGAATTAGTGGAAACTTAGAGATGCTGGCCTTAACACTTTTGATCCTTAACTCCCTCAAACATAGAACAATAAAAAGTTTAATGTTTGGAAAGGACTTTCCTGACAGGAAAGAAATTATGGACAGTATCCTGAGCCTCCTCCAGAAAAGTGCAGCCACAGCCCTATAAGTACTGCTATTTCTAAGATAAAGGGTGATTCCGATGGCCCGCCCAGGCTGCAACACTGGGCTTCCTCTGTAATCAAGTAACTACATTGTCAGACGGAGGAGACATTTAAGTGACTGCACTCCAATGATTTTAACAGGGCATGGACTCCTAAATACTTCTGTGGGCAGGACCTGTAGTGCAGAGCCTGCCTGACTGTAGATATCACTGACTTCCCATTGACTTCACAGGCAGCCCTGGGGAGCAGGATGTCTGAAAGCTTACTGCTGTTCCAAATCTAAAGCAGGTATGTAAAAGTAGATGCCCTGACTTTTGCTTCAGTGATTCTGATGAGATAAGAGAAAAAGAAAGTAGTCTGGCTCCAAGCTTCATTATGATTTTATGTAAATCATTTTAAGTAAGGATTCTTGGCCTCCAGTGCTTGAGGATCCTGAAGCTGAATTACGTTTTAAAGCTAGGTTAGCAAACTTTCAAAGATTTTGCAAGCAAACTTTGTATTTGCTTGGAAATCCACACCGAAGGCAAGAGTAGTAGGTACGTTCCAGTATCATAAAAAGCACCTTTAAATACTTTAATGTTCTTCTTTTTCCATCTACCTCTCCATACTGGCATTACAGAAACAGTAAATTAGAATAGAATAGAATAGAATAGAATAGAATAGAATAGAATAGAATAGAATAGAATAGAATAGAATAGAATAATTCTTTCTCATGGTGAAAAAAATCACACTGGAGAATTACTTATTCAGATAAGATTTTTTTTTTACAACATCTGCAGGCTGATTGTCTATTTAGTTGTTATGAAATGTTATTCAAAAGTCTCTAAGAAGTACTACCTACAGGCCTGTCTAAAGAAAAATCTAAAAAGACTGTGGTGATGGACAATAAGGAACTAAAAATAGGGCAAATTAGCTTGCACAGGATTTCACAGACATTTCTACAGAACCCTGCTCTTTGTACTAATTTTACAGAATTTCTTCATAAAGGTAGATCCTTGTAAATCATCTCATCACTGTGCCTGAATGAGCTTTCTTATTACAAATATATACATATATACTAGAAAGCATTCTCCTGAGGCTGAAGTTCTGGCATCAGGCTTGGACAGGAAAGGAAACCATGGAAAACAGAAACCTCAGTCCTGAATCCTAAAAGGTTACTGTTCTCAGTAAAAAAGCTCAGCTATTTACAATACGAGGCACAAAAAGATACCAAAGAGCTTCCCCATAGCCAAAATGAGTAATACATCTGGCTTTGATATTCATTCCCTTTCCAGCAAATGCCTGTACTAAGTCAGAATTTTCAAATGCCTATCACTTTACATATATAGATTTAATTTAATCTAATTTAATTTAAAACAAGGCTCATTGTATAAATGCACTGTAGGTTCAAAGACAGGCTTCTTAAAAATTATAGTATGAGAGCTTCCCATGGTTTCCATGGAAATGACCTTTCGCTATTTCCATGGTAATGGATCTAGTTTTATATATTTCTCTTTTATGAGACTTTATTATACCAACAAAGCTAACATCCAGAATACAGTCCTTAACTTATGGATGCGAACTCACTGAGAGAAATAATCTGACTCCCAAGCCCCATGGGCACCCTAAGCTTTTGTATGTCTTTTTAATACTGTGTGAATAACAGAGTTTTGAAAAAGATCACCTACTGCATATTGTCAGTAGAGAAATGCTGATATATTTTGCTCATTGCTCTGTTCCTAAAGAAGCCTCTGGATTCAACTGCTGCAGTCTTTTCCAGACTGCTCCACTGCTCCCAAAGGCAGAACAGCTGGAAAAAAAGAATGGATTGAGAGCTCAGAGTCCTTTATAAATTCCAGGCTGTTGATGATATCCCACTGTGAAATAAATATTTTGCTAGTGCATTTATTGAAAATCTATAGGTCTCTGAAATTACATATCCATAGGCTTGTTGACGTCTCTTTCAGAATTTATGCTTGAAATTGTTTTTCTCTTCCCTTTTTCATTTTTTTATCATTATGGTTATTGTTGCTGTCATGGAAAGCTAAAATCCTCTTTTTCACCCTGGAGACAAAAAGACTGGAAGCAGTGGATTCAAAGCTCTAATACCGAGAGCAACAGAGCAACCAAGACAGCCCTGTCCCCAGCATCCTTGACACCTAAAGAAACCCAGCTAGACTTACGGTGTTAAGTGCCTTAAGGTGTTATGGAGATGGGGCTTGGCCAGGACTGCACTGCCACTGAGGTTCACAGATAAAAATCCATACCCTCCAGACTAAGGGTGAATTTTGGAAGAAAAGCCCAGAAATATCTCAATAAAGCTTCTTCCATCCCAGTCACAATATCCAGGGTTTAATAATGAAGCAAATCCTGCCCATTTGGAAAAAGTAAACAAAAGAAATCTACGAGGAAACCCTTACAGAGGCGCAAATTCCTCAGAGAATGGGAAAAACACAGAAACCTGATTGAGCAATTTAGTCTGACTCATACATAATTGGTGATGATGCATAAGAAAGAAAGAATTCTAGCCTGTCATTCAAATTTGACTTTTCCAGGCTAGCCATTAGAAAAATACCAATTTATGAAGTAAGCTAGACACGAGTCAGACACAGGTGGCTGCAAGACAATGATTACAGGCAATAAAGGTAAAAGAGCCACTTATCAGCATAAAAATTAATTTTAATACTCTTTTTTAAAAAACTAAAATATAGGTCAAAGTAGTTGGTGGTTAGAGATCTGGCTCTTAGAAATGTCCTAAGAATTAACCCCTTCACCTGATTCAAAGGAGATAATCACCAACATATAAATTACTTGTCATTAAGTGGTCAACTGGTATAAAAACACATATATTACTGTTAAAGAATAACTGAAATGCTAGGATCACCACTTATGCTGTTTGTTGAGGTACTGCAAACACAATGACTACCAAGGCTTCAGCCTGCCATCACTGAAAACATTCAGCTCCATTTACTTCTATTCCTTACACATTTCTAAATGAAGCTCATTACAAATAATGACTTTTATTCTATATATTGAACTCGCAGCCTTGGACAGAGAAATATTGAGGCTGGAAATAGAACACTCAAAGAAATAGGAGGGCAGTAAAAACTGCCCTCATCTTGCTTTAAATCTCTACAGGGTTCATGCCTACACATGAGGTACTTAACATTTAGGGTTAAATTCACATGATGGATTTTGGACACCTACTTCAGGATGAAATGAGATCAATCAAACCCCCAAATTGTTTGTTTTTCTCCAGTAACTATAAAGAGTGTCTAGGTGATTAGATCATTCAGCCAGATGAATTTAATCCAAGATAATTGCAGAAGCAGGCAGCTAATAATACTAGAGGACAGCATTTATTTATCAGAAACTATTTATTTTGCATAGCATTTTTTGTCACAAGTTCTTCAGATGAAATATTTAAGACGGTTTTTATAGTTATTTTTCTTAATGTAGTTTAGTGGGGGGGTTGATAATTCTATTTTTTTAATGTGGGATTGTTTGGGGTTTTTTTACTTAAAATCATTAAAATAGGTCTATTAAAAGAAGGTGTGAAGCCTTTACTTAAGTAAAATACTTGCTTTTGGTAACCAGTTATTTTTGGATATGAAAGAGAATTATTTTTCTCTTAAATAATTCTGATTTCCTATGTATTTCTACTGTAGCTTGACATTCTTCTCACAATTACAAAGACAGACTACCTAATTTCTTGTCATGGTCTATAGCAAAGATGTTTCCAGGGGTATTTCTATATAAATTTGGATCAGAGCAATAATATAATCTTTGCGTTTTTAAAGGTATAACTCTAGGTGATGTCAACGTTTTTGTCTCCAACAAGATAATACTGTGTCATCCTGAAAAAGATCTATATCAGGAGAAGAGACTACCTAAGAAAGAATATTAATTAGAAAGAAAAAACATAAAAAACTCAATGATTTTATAAGCCTGGAAAGACTGGGAGAGGAGAGGAGAGGAGAGGAGAGGAGAGAAGAGAAGAGAAGAGAAGAGGAGAGAAG